>CAUYPK010171371.1:0-42458 GCA_963574355.1 Loris lydekkerianus
GGGCTGGGTTTAAACCCGCCACCTCTGGTATCTGGGGCCGGCACCCTTGAGCCACAGATGTGGCCCTATTTTCAGGGTTTTTTTTTTTAATCAGATGAGTTTTGAGCTCAGTGCCATCCTTTGTGCTCTTCTTCCGACTCACTGGGTACTTTGTGGGAAAGGAATGGTAGTTCTCTGGGAAGAAGCATTAAGTTTGTGAGAAGAGATGTAGAGTCCAGGGAAAGTAAAGGACTGAGAGACAGGCTGAGCTGGACTGTAAGAGAATGCTAAGATTCCTCAGTCAGTTTTTTTTGTAATAAGCCTTCACTGGACTGTGAGTAGCCCCCTTGCCCAGCCTTTGTGCTAGAAACCCCTACCCTTGCAGTTCATCTCTGTGCTCCGCACCTGGACTCTGTGCTGCTCTAGCCCTGGCCAGGTGGTGGGGAAGTGTGAGCCAGGGCAGTTCAACTCATCTCTGCCAGCATCCGGAGAGCTCAGCATTGCCAGGACTTTTAATATGTGTTCTGTTTCTTGGCCTACTCAGGAGGTTAATAGCAGCATGCTACTGACAGGTGAGTGTGAACTGACTGCTAAAGCAGAAGGAATCAGAAAATGAGAGAACATCAACAGTTTCACTAAAAGTTGAGGCCATGTGTGTGTTTTTGTGCACAGCATCTACCTTCTTCTTCTTCTTCTTTTTTTTTTTTTAGAGACAGAGTCTCACTTTGTTGCCCTGGGTAGAGTGCTGTGGGGTCACAGCCCGCAGCAACCTCCGGCTCTTGGGCTTAGGTGACTCTCTTGCCTCAGCTTCCCAAGTAGCTGGGACTACCGGCGCCCACCACAATGCCTGGCTAATTTTTTGTTGCAGTTTGGCAGGGGCCGGGTAATTTTTTGTTGCAGTTTGGCGGGGGCCGGGTTTGAACCCGCCACCCTTGGTATATGGGGCTGGCACCCTACCCACTAAGCTACAGGCACCACACAGCATCTACCTTCTTCTTTTTTTTTTTTTTTTTCTTTTTTGAGACAGAGTCTCAAGGTTGCCCTGGGTAGAGTGCCATGCGTCATCGCTCCAGCAACCTCCAGCTGTTGGGCTCAAGTGATTCTCTTGCCTCAGTTTAGTCTAGACGGGGTCTCGCCTTTGCTCAGGCTCGTCTCAAACTCCTGAACTCAAGCCATCCACCATCCTTGGCCTCCCAGAGTGCTAGGATTACAGGCATGAGCCACCGAGCCCTGCCAAGCATCTATTTTCTTAAAGAGGCCCAGTTAAGAGAGAAAAGAATTTCAGGGAAAAAATATTAGTCAGCTGGCTAGGTTCTGAACTCCACAGACTTTGTACCTGGGCATATGAATGATCATCTAGAACCTTTTGAACTTTTGCCACCAAGTAATTCTGAAAGGGCAGATCACACCAGTAGTAGATTATGGAAAGAGCACAGTGTCCTCTGCCCAAAGAATCAAGGTACTTATTATTCAGATGGTAAGGAAACAGCTAGTTCAACAGTGATAGCTTATGAAGTGCAGAATCATTCAGAGGCGAAGGAGAGGATCACAGGTAGTCACTGGGCTTTACTTTTCTCCTAGAATTTGTTATTGTTTTAGGAATCAACAGAGGAAAGTGCAGATTTTATATTTCAACGCTCCATTTGGCCACTTTGTAGCTGAGACATGGGGACAGTTCTTTACTTCTCTGACCCTGTTTCCTCATTTGGGAATATGGAAATGGACTTTGGCAAATCTGTTGGGAAATGTTCAGGCCAGGAACAGAGTAAAATGAGATGCTGGCTAGCACTGAGTAGCAGCTTAATATGCATCAGCTCCATTCTACATCAGTCAAAATTTAGTTTTTTATACGGAATAATCATTCCTTATATTCTGTTCTTCTCCATTTTGAGTTGGGAAACATGAATGATTTTATTTAAGCCAACAGTTTGATGATAAAAGGAGCTGTTTGTCAGAGTCCTCTGAGTGCCTTCTAACCAATAGATTCTGAGTATGAGTGGGCAGGTTAAAAATGCCAACTCCGCAGCGGGGACACTTTGCCTCTGGCAGATTCTTAAACCATTTGTTTACTATTTTTTAACTCGGCCTGAGGTCCACTTAATCAGAATTCAACAAAAGAAACAGTTCCAGAACTTTGGAGTTTCTCTGTGATCACAGAGAAATGAGAAATTGTTTTCTGGACGAATGCGCTATTCACTTCTGCCCTGTGTGGAATCGGTACATGAAAATGTTGGTGGGCTGTGAGGATAAAGATAATTGGAGGAACCCACGGTACTGTGTGGTTGTAGGAGTTTTGGTGGTTTTGTTGTGTGTTGGTTTTTACAGTTCGTGGCAGCTGCTTGCCCGCTTGCTTTTTTTTTTTTTTTTTTTTTTTTTTTTGAGTCATCGAGGCTCTAGACAAGTAATTTCCCATCCTGAAGCTCTTTAGTCTTCTGAGCTGTAATGGATATACTGGGATGTGGCTACCAACTTTAACAATTTGCATAAATCCAGCTGCCGAGGCTCTGGAAAGGCTTGGTCTTTGCACCTTCCCCCGAGGTGATGTGATTTGGGGAGGGGGCGCCGGCTGGGGAGGTGACAGGAAGGGAGGGAAGAGGAGGACCCAGCTGGGGCGCTGATGGGGAGGGACAGCCGGCGGGGGCTGGGAACGGAAGGGCCGCGAGGCCACCGGCAGGGGGAGGCCGGGCCAGGCCGAGCCGGCACGCGGGAGCCCGGGTGGCGGGGTGGCCCGCCGTGCAGGGGCTGGTGCCGGCCGACCATGGCCGCCGTGCGCGCCACGGCCCCCCTCGCCCGCCCCCGCGCCGGCCGCGGCCCTCCCTCCCCGCTACCAACACTCGGATCTCTCTCGCCCTTTCTCTCCCCTGTGTTTTCAAACAGGAAGTGCACGGCTGTCTGTAACGTGCTGCCGAGCCCCAGGATGGAGGAGTGAAGTCGCCCGTCGCTGCGGTTCCAGCCTCCGGAGCCCTTCCGAAGCCGAGTCCCCAGAGAGCGCCCTGAGGGAACAGGGTGGCCGCCTGGTCCAGGTGCGCGGGCCGGGGCCGGGGTCGGGAGTCGGGGCGGGCCGGGGTCCAGCTCTGCACCCCCACTGCTCGCTCACCGGGGGCGCTGCCTGGGAGCGTGGACCCGACCCGGATGGGCCGGCTTTGTGCAGCGCGCGCTGTGCCCGGACCGGCTGCCCGGGCTGTGCCACGCGGGGCTGCCCGAGCCGGGCGTCCTGCAGTCCCCGCTGGCTGCCCGGAGCAGCAGCTCTTTGTTCCTCAGTGCTGGCCGGGGGTTTTCTACGTGCATGTTTTGGGGGGGCTGAGTGGGGCACAGGAGGAGGAGGATGAGTGGTGGGTGAACTGCCTGCTGGGCAGGAGAGAAGAGTCTTGGTGTCCACGCTCAGAATTCTCACCTCCAGCTGGTGAAAGGGAAGCCTTGCTTCCTATTTTGGGAAAAGCAGGTCATCATCACAGACTGAGGGAATTAGTGATGCAGACACCCACCGGAAAGGTAGGCACCAGAAATGGGGGGCAGCCGGGAGTTCTGAGGTGTTTAGTCTGGTGTCTGGCTTGTTAACTCCACTGTGGCTTCTTAGCCAGGTTTCCTTACTGAGACAGAAGGTACTTTAATAGTATGAGCCAGGCATCTTTATTAAATTCCATTAGTCATCAAAGCAAGATGGGCAGTGACTTTTCCCAGATTCACCAGGTAGGTTGTAATTTCATGTCTGTACCCTGCTGCGTCTCACATGTTCACAGGAGAACAGTGTGCCAGGAGGAGGTTTGTTTTCCTGGGACAGACTTTTTGCCTCTTGTCTGTGGCTGCTCCCCTCTCCATGATGAAGTCAAGTTGACTTCTTCTCCAAGGAAAGCCTGGCCTTGTTTCCCCTCCTGTATTTATCTACCTCATGAAACTCCAGTCTTGGGGAGAAGCCTCCCCTGCTTTCTTAGTGGAGGGTCACTAAGGGAAGTGGATGGTTCAGAAGAATCGGTTTGATGGGATGATTATACGGGCTTGAATTAAATATTTGGACAGTGCTTGTGCCAGCAGCATCTTCCTACTCTTTATTTTGGAGGAAGGGAAGTGAACGTATGAGGAGAGGGAAGTGAATAATCACAGTACCACACGCCCTGGGCTTTCACCTTACAGGGTACACAAGGTTACTCAGGATTAGGTATAGAATTTAAATTGAAGGATGCTGATTATTCCATTCTCATGCTGAAAAATTAATAATCACAAATATTTATTGCATCATTTTGCTTTAAAAGGAAAATCTTTTGTATTTAGGCTGATGAATTTGTACTGACCCCTTCCCTTCCTTTTTTCCCATTTCGGCAGTATGGAAGTAATTCAAAGTATTCTATTTTTCCAAAAGTCCTGTAGAACTTTAATCTCTTAAAATGCAGCTGCTTTGAACATTGTGATGATATCAATAATTAGTATAATTGTGTAAGCAGTATGTAACAGAACGGAGCAATTTCATCATTACTAGATATGTAGATGTGGACTTTTTAAGTTTAATTGTGAGATGTCTGTGTTTATGCCTCTTCTCTTGCCAAATACATCATGAGATTTAAAGTGAAAACAAATCCTCAAGAGATTCTTGAAAGACTTGTACAGCCATAGTGTTTTGCCTCTATTTTTACACCCAGTATACTCCTTTCCCTCCAATTTGTTAGTTTATTTGGTGACTTCCTTTAGCATCTGTCACTGCTCTAAGATACAGTGGAATAGCTTTTGTGACCCTCCAAACCTGTCTTTCATTTAGGAATAGGATCTACTTCTATAGTAGGTGGAATATTAACTCAAGAATAATAACAACTAGCCTTTAGATTGTCATTTTCTATTAACAGAGCATAGTTTTCTATATCTTCTTTAATCTTTTCAACAATGCTAAATTGTTCCTTTCAACAGTATGGTGAAATGGGATTCATTTTCTACAAGTTATGGAGAGAGGACACTGGGGCCTAATCCCTATCAGATGGGAGTTGTCAGTGGTCATATTATTAAATGCAGATGCTGGGACTTGAAGAAGGGTCTTTTGATTTATAATCGGAAAGTTGCTGCCTAAGGAGGAGATAGTAATTCTGATTCAGGTGGTTTTTTATCATTCCGGAAAAGAACTGATAAGTGAAATTAGCTTTCCCAAATATGTAGGGTTTTTTCCCCCACTCTACTCAAGCTAGAGCTCAGGGATTTCTTCTTTTCCTCTCCATGTTTGAAATTTGTACATGTCAGTGACTAGATTGAGCTATGTTTGCATCAGCGTGATTTGTATTTTGCTGCCAAAAATAAATACATAAATTCTAATTTAATTTATCAATATTTTCGGTCAGGTCTTAGTGAACAAGTATCTTTTTTGAGGGGGTCAAATTAGCATATTTTGATATTTTAGAATTAAAAAAACCAAAACACCTCTGGTTTACCCTAGGAAAGTTTTTTGTCCCTGAAAATAAATTAACTGTTAAATGATGTATGTAACTCTCCCCACCCCCTACTTTTATTGCTACTATGCATAACCTCTGCTCCCTCACCCGGTTAGAATAACCCACTGAGAATTTCGCATTACAGAAAAGCATGAACAAACCCGTGTTATTTTAAATTATAGATGAAATTGTTTTATAATATGCCTTAGGTGGAAATAAGTTTATTTCCTTATCTTTGAAGTGTTTCAAGTTGAACCTCTCTTTTAGCTTTGGTTTTAATGTCGTACCATAAATTATGGTTTAATTGTTGTATGTTTAACTTGTTGTACTGCCAATTAAAATGTAGTATACATCTCCACCTGGAGAATCACTGGGTGGAATATTTATTTTTTCTTCAATAATTAGATTACTTGTAGTGGTCTATAACTCCCCCTCTGTAAAATTGTGCCAAAATGTCAGGAGTGGGGGAGGGAAATAAATAAAATGGGGGCTTTTTTTTTGTAAGGGAGGAGCAAAATGCTGCATGTATAGTTTCCTTTACACACAATGCATTGCTGTTTGTCTGCCGGTGAGCTGCAATGGCTTGTGAACTGCACATCTCTTCCAAAGGAAAGGCTAAAAATAAAAGGGTCACTAGCTTTGATATTAAATGTCAAGGAAAAGTTAATGGCCAAGAGGGGAGTAGAAATGGAGATAAGTGTGAGTTAAGATTTTCATTTTTTAGGGAAATTAGCCAGGCATTGTGGTGGGTACCTGTAGCCCCAGCTACTCGAAAGATTGAGGCAAAAGGATCACTTGAACTCAGGAGTTTCAGGTTGCTGTGAAGTAGGGCTGACTCGACAGGCACTCTAGCCTGGGGCAACAGAGTCAAACTTTGTTTTTTAAAAATATTTTTATTTTTTCAAAACTTTTTCCCTTCAAGTCTATTATTTTAAAAGCACCGACTTCTTCATCAAATTGTAAACTATATACCAGTGGTTGTCAAACTTTACAAAAATCAAGAGACATTTATTTAATACTAAAAGATTTCAAAGATCTTGACTTTTTGAAGTTTTTCTTGTCTTTGATGATTATAAATACTGCGTGAGACAGTTATTTAATATCACTTAGCTCAATATATAAGTGATGACCTCAGCATGTGCCTATATTTGTAAAGTAATAGTGCATATATGAGATAGGAATTCAGTACCCCACGGACCCCAAAGTCCACACATTAGGAAGCAGAGCCAAAGTGTAACAACTGCTACAGGCCAAAAATGTTGAAATAATGATGAAAAATGCATAGAATGACAGCCATCAGGTTATAAAGATTCCCAGATAGAATTTTCCCTTTGTTGTTATGATTTTGGATCTGGTCTTTTTTCTGGATTAATTTTTTTGTTTTGTTTTTTGGAGACACAGTCTTACTCTAGCCCCAGGCTAGAGTGCTATGGCTTTCTATTAGCTCACAGCAACCTCAAACTCCTTGGTTTATGGGATCCTCCTGCCCCGGCCTCCATAGTAGCTGGGATGATGGGTACCTGCCACAATGCGCTAACTTTTCTATTTTTAGTAGAAGCAGGATCTCATTCTTGTTCTGGCCACTCTCTGAACTCCTGAGCTCCTGTGATCCTCCCTCCTCACAGAGTAACATTACAGGTGTGAGCCATCATGCCCAGCCACACCTTTGAGATCCTTGAAGTTAGTTATGGATAACTTGGATTTCTTCTAAGACCATTTTGCCTATAGGACATCATTGAACATACCTTCTTCCTGTTTGTAGGGTCAAGACTCTGGCACCAATTGCAGAATCACCATGGTCATAGTCATTACCACCACCCTTACATTCATTTTCCAGAGGCTAAAAGATGCTTTCCAATGTTAACCTTTAAAAAGTTTGTGGAAAGTGTACGGAAGGGTCAATATTATTTATCCCTGTTCTGTAGTGTGAAAAACTGACATACAAGTCATATTGAATTGGTTTCTTTGGTTTCTGTACCTGTTGTTATGACTATAGTATTCTGCTTACGGGGGATTAAGCAGGGCACAGAATCTTTCAGGGTTAGTGTGTGAAGTTCTTTTCTTTGGTTAAAAAAAAATCATTCTTTGTAGTGAACATCTTGTATTTGCCAGTCACTGTGTGCGGATTATCTCTAATCCTCTTGGTATTATGCAGAGTGAGTAATATCCCTGTTTTATGTGAAGAAACTGAGGTAGGTAGGGATTGTAAATTATCAAATCACATGGACAAGTGAAGGCTTAGACTTGGATCCAGATTCTCTAACCCCCAAAGCTAAAACACTTCTCGCACCGCGCCTCCTGCTTTCTTGTCCTTAACCTAGCCTGTGACAGGATAAATCATGGTTTGTTTAGTCTCACCTGCCTTTTACTCTGTAAAAACTACAGAGTATTTGCAGAAATTAGGAATATGCACATGAAAGAATCAAAATGTAATATATCTTCATTTTTTTTCCCTAAGGAGCTCAGATGTATAAAATTTACTGGCTTTATGAGAGTTTCAAAGAGGCAGTATTGTCCATAACAACATTGCTGTATTGTAGGATTTATGCATACTAACTGCACAGTCACTGCTACGTTTATATATCTCCCCCAATACCAGATAACAACTTCTTTTTGTATTAACAATTTTCCTTTAATTTTGCCTTTTTCTGATTATTGGCAGGATTGAATATTTCTTTGTTTACTTAAAAATTTCTTTTCTTCGTGAATTGTCTCTTTATATTAATATCTTTAGCTTCCCCCACCTTTTTTTTTTTTTCTATTGAAGTCTCTTGCTGTTTTCTTGCAAGAAGTTCCTTGAAAAAATTTTTGTGGAGTTTGTAGTATATTCAAGAAATTAATTCCTCCTTGTTTTTAGATATTGTGAATACTTTTTTCTATTACATCACTTCTCTGATAACTTTGCGGTGCCTTTCAATAACAGCAGTGGGACAAGATCTTTAATTTTGATGTAGTTAAATCCATCAATTTTTACTGTTATTATGGTCTGTATCATTTCTTAGCTTTTTGTCTAAGGCGAGGTGTAGTATTGTGGGCTCACAATATAGTCTCTCCTCACTTTCTTATGTTAACTTTATAGGTTTCCTCTTACCATTTGACTTTCTGAATTATTTGGAATATGGTCATATTGTAAACCAGTTTCTCCAACACTGTTTATCAAATAATCTACTCTTTCTCCATGGATTTTTGATGGTACCTCTAACATACAAGTACACATAGGAAGCCTGTTTCTGAGATCTGTTTGGTTCAGTTGACTTGTTTTGTGTTCCTGGGCCTTTGATACACTGTTTTAATTGTTACATGTATGTTTATGTGCATGATTGATACACTAATATAAAAGGTTCAAAAATGTTTAAGATTATTGTTACATGTATGTTTATGTGCATGATTGATACTCTAATATAAAAGGTTCAAAAATGTTTAAGATTATTTGTAGATACATTCATTGCTGTTAGTTGTTAACTCTGTATACTTATAAATTTTCTGGAAATACATCTGCTTATCTAGGAACATTGTTTTATTTACTTACATGGTAACATAATTTAATTTTAAAGTTCCTTACATCCTTTCCTTCTCTTCTCTCTGCCTGCCTGCTTTCTTTTCTTTTCTCTTCTTTTCTTTTGTTTTTAAGCAATTATGCCTCCCTTTCATGCAGGGTCATCCATGGAAGACAGTGGCATCTTACTTTAAGGTCACATCTTCTTTAGTGCTCTATATCTGCCTAGAGATCTATTATGTGCGTTCCTGGTATTGCTTTTGAATGAATGTTTTAAGAGTTGCAATGCCATAATACGTGAGTGAATACTGTTGGAAGTCTATTGATTATAGATGTCTCTTTATTATTGGGAACACTTAACCAATTTCAGTTTGTTTTTCTTCAAGTTTACTTTGCTCCAGTCTGTTCTTAGTTCACTGGCTCTCATCTCTTCTCCCATCTGCAATTTATGGCACATTAAGTGTCAGGTTACTTTGGCACACAGATATCTATGGCAGTTTTCCCCTAGTTTTCAAAATGTGATGAAACAATGTTGTATATAACATGGCTCATTGTTGTAAAGAAATTTGAAATTACTATGGGGACAAATTTTGGTCTCAAAATGGATATTTCATGTCAAGGTTAGTTTAAGACAAAGATACTACCATTGGTCATCAGTTACAGGATTATTATTATTTATTTATTATTTTTTTAATAATCAGGTAGAACCAAGAAGGGTGATAGGCTATATATTTTTTTCTTTTGTCTGTAGTTCTTAAGGTGTTTTATGGCTTAAGGCTCTTTATGTCATAAAAGAGTTGTAGTCTTTACAGTTATGCAGATTTGCTAAGCTTGCACACAGTCTGATAAATTTATAATATAGAATGTTCTGGAGTTAAAACCTGCATAGACAGATGTGATCAATGTCTGTGGGTGTTGGATTGTTGTCCTATTGTGCTTTAAAGAGGGTTTATTTGGTATTCATCTGAATTTGATTACAGCAGCCCAGGCAGTGACCTGACCGAACTTACTGTTCATTAGAGGACTTCATCAATACGGATGCTCTCCTTTCTCATTCACATTCCTCTGTGCACCCCTCAACAGCTGTCAGCTCCACCTGTCCTGCCAGCCTCCTCTCTTATTCAATTATTCTAATATAATTGGCAGCCAAGCCATTTTATCCATTCAATAGACATTTGCTGAGCTCTAAGCTATTAAGTCTTAGTTTTCCCAGTTCCTGTGTCCCCAGTCATTTTATTAAGTTCTGAGGATATGTGTGAATGTGACATGGTGTGTAATCTCGGAAGAGAGGCGCAGACCCTGTTAGCTGAACTTACCATATAAGGCACTTGATGGCAACACGTTGTCATCATTTACACGTTGTGGTAAATGATAACAGAGGGTGGGGCACATAGGGGGAAGGGATTTGTTCATTTTTGCTTGTAAAGAAAGAATTCCTGAAGGAGGTGATTTTGGTTTGAATATTGAAAAGATAAGATTAATTACCAGGCAAGGCAAGAGCAAAGCCAGACAGAAGAAACTGCCCAGGTCAGAGCCCCAGAGAGCTCAGTGCATGAGGATCATGGGATCTGAGTGACTGGAGAGACAGTGCCTGGTGCTCAGGGGAGAAGAGGCTGGAGGTGCCCCTTGGTTTGGATTGTTTGTTTAGCCTATATCTAGGGTCATTTCATTTCCGAAAGTGTGGACTTTATCCTGGCAGCTTTGTGGGATTATCAAAGGCAAAATGAATGTATAAGTGCTGTCTTAAGATATGTGTAAAGAAAGCAAGGACAAGTCCAGGGGCTGTTACATCCCAGCAGAGATAACGAGAACCTGAACTAACGTGATGATGGTGAGAAAGAAGACACAGTCGGAGGAAGGTGGGTTATTGATCAGGTGGAAAGTAGGAGGAGGGAGTAGGAGGAAGGTAGAAGAAATGAGCCGTGGTTTTTCTGATTGGAAGATTCACTGTCTGCAGGTATCATTAGTAAGGATGGAAAATATAAGAGGAACAAGTTTGGCGGCAACAGTGAGTTCAAGCTGAAATGAAGTTGGAGTGTCTCCTTGTGAGACCTGGGCCCTAGGAGAAAAGTCAGGGGTGGAGATGTGTGCAGGGGACGGACTGGAATTGATCGTTGCAGCCATGAATGCAGCCGGGATCATGCAGGGATGACCAGAGGGTCAAAGACTGAGCAGACAGAAGAGAAGATAGAAAAATTCAGGAAAGTCTAAAAATAAAAATTAAAATAGTGAGCACCAAAGGCTATTGTTTTGTTATTTCCATATATTATAGCATGCAATCCTTACAACAATCTCCTCTGAAATACTATGATTATTGTGACTGTCTTTTACAGATAAGGTGTCTGAACTTCAGGTAAGCAACTTTCCAAGGTACTGAAACAGTAAATGGGAAAAGCTGTCAGGTTTGTCAGAGGCCACAGGGTGGTCAGGAAAGGTGCAAACCTCATATAGGATATTGGATTTGACAGTTAGGTGTCTTGGTAGTTAGAAGAGTTCTAAAGTCTAAAACAGGATTGTCAGCCTGGTACGGGCCTAGTACTCTGGGAGGCTGAGACCAGGAGTTCAAGACCAGCCTGAGCAAGAGTGAGACCTGGAAAACTGAGGCAAGAAGTTTTAACTTCTTGAGACCAAGAGTTTAAGGTTGCTGTGAGCTGGCAGGTGCATGATGACACAACGGCACTCTACCGAGGGCGACAAAGTAAGACTGGTTCAAAAATAAATAAAACTGGATTGTTTTATTGTGAGGGAGAGAGGAGGAGTTGAGAAGGCGAGAGGGTGTGCCTGTGCATGTTATCCTGGGAAGGAATTTTCTGTGTGTGTTTGATGGTGATGAGAGCTTGTTGTTGAGAATAGTGGAGAGAAAGTGCCTAAAGGCAAAAGAGGTAATAACTAACGGAGTAGGTTCCCAAAAAGATGGGTTGGGCGAGTTGTAGAGTACAAGTGGGCTCAAAGGCATTGGCACTGAAGGAAATCAGGGCGTTCATTCCATTGGGACAGGAGAGGAGGAGAGAGATGTGTGACTGTAGATGAACATTCGTGTGGCTAGGAAGGAGATTGAAAAAGTTCATTCCTGATGGCTTCTGTATTCTCGGTAGAGGAGGTGAAATCTGCTAAGAGTGAGGGGTCTTGAGGAGATAGCTAAAAATCGTAATAGTTAACTTTCAAAAAGGGGCACTCATTTAGGATGAGAAATGGTTGTGTATCAGTGAGGGCCCAGTGGCGTTTTGTCAATAGGGGCTAGGTGCTTATGATTTTTTTTTTCTGGCTGATAGAGTACTGTGATATGAATAACATGAGTGACCTTTTAAATTAGAACACACAGGCCTTGCCCACAATGTTAAGTTTAGATGGGGATGGAAGGAAGGGACTGAAGCAGCAGGACACTGAACGTGAGGGAACTTGAGTTCCAGTCCTCCCATTAATGGGAGGTGGCCTTAGGGAGGACTACTCATCTCTCTGGGCCTCAGTCTCCCCATCTTCCCATGGAGGAAGTTATACTTAACGTCCTATTAAGTCCACTGTAGCTCTCGGAACATCTGTGAGACTTGCCCATTGTTAGACAAAAGTGAGTGGGCGAGATAATAAGAGGAGCTAAGTTCCTGTCATTTGTCATTTTGGGGTCCTTCTGATAGCAGTGATAATGCCACTGCCTTTGGGGAGGTGACAGCATAGGCCAGGCAGCTGTCACACAACCATACCCCAAGTGTGTGCAGGTGTGGCTGCACGTGGCAACGGGTGAAGGGCAGCCAGTGAGAAGATGGAAAGGATCAGAGCAGAGGGCAGGGCAGTTGGCCTCGTGCCATTGTTGCTGTGAGCCACAGGTTCCTGGGCAATCATGGGCAGCAGGGGATTCGGCCATTTCCTGGGAGGGGGCTGCTCATTGTCTTCCTCTGTTGCCTCTCTCTCCCTAATTGCATTTTCTTTCCCCGGCTCATATCCCCCCTTTTAGTTAAAAGTGTGGTTGGTCTTCCAGACGAGAGCTGACTAGTTGGAGAAGATGAAGTACTTACAGCATCTTTCCCGTCTTAGGAGTCCTTTCTCCTTCCTGCCTCCTTCCCTGCTTCTTGCTACTTCTTTTTTTGAGACAATCTGATTTTGTCACCTTCGGTAGAGTGCCGTGATGTCATAGCTCACAGCAACCTCAAACTCTCAGGCTCAAGTGATTCTTTTGCCTCAGCCTCCTGAGTAGCTGGGACTTATAGGCGCCTGCCACAACACCCAGCTATTTTTTAGAGACCGTGTCTTGCTCTTGCTCAGGCTGGTCTCCAACTCATGAGTTTAGGCAATCCATGCGTCTGGGCCTGGGATTACAGTCATGAGCTACCTTACTATTTCTTTGCCCATAGAGTGAAGCATTTCATCATTCTTTGGGTTAGGTATGTTCTTTCTTCCCCTGGAAAGTTTATTTACTCTTCAAAGCCACTTAACTGTCTGTGATTCCTTTTAAGAAAAGGAATAATGTCTTTAAGCCCTGAAGGTGTGGCTAGCATCAGGTAAGTGGTTCCAGAGATGATTGTAGTAATTTAACAAGCCTAAGCAGGTGACAGGACACTCCTTTCAAAGTTAAGCCTGTCATCTTTCTGTGCTCTTAAAGATTTAAGAGAAACCTCCAAAGGGCATTTCCTTTTTTCCTCCATTAAGCTGTTACACAACTTAATGCTTGGAAAATTCTTCACAGGAAGAAACAGGGTGTAACAGTTTTTGTGAGACATTTTTTAAAAATTCACTCTTGTAGCTTAAGTCTGAGAATAGTACTCTCTCTCCACCCCACGGGTCTAGTTCCTTTCTGAAAGTCTTCATTTCTCCATATAATTAAGTACTCTTCAAAGTGAAACATAGTTAAACAATTAAAACCATTTAACTCAAAAGTTAAAACATAATCTATAAATGTATTCTTCCATTTCCTGAGAAACAACAGGAAGGACTTGCTTTTTCAAAATAAACTAAGTAGCCTGACTCTGAACTCGGAGCAGTAGAGATCAAAGATTCCAGCGTCATCACATAATGGGAAAATTTCAGTCATTTTCTAACCTTAGAAAATCAAGTCTAATACTAGTCTTTTTGCATGTGGTGTTAGGATATGTGTATACAATTCAGAAACGCACCTTTGTTATATTTGAAATCATCTTAGCCTGAATATATCAGTGTGACTAGGAGAGTCCATTTTCAAGATGTATTTGATCAGTGTGAACATTCTACACATGCAGCAATGGAAAACATCCTTCCTGGACATTAAATTTAGGAAGAGTAGAGAAAAACCAGCCGACTTTCTGCAACCATACAGATTCTAATCTTGAAATTAAGCACACTAGATCAGTAGATTATTTCATAGTTATGCTAGGAGGAAAAGTTTAGCAGCTCATGAACATTGACCAGCATTGAAAAGGGAATCTGCTGCAGTAATTACACGTACACAGTACAGGTAAGAATTACACATGCAAGTAAGAATAAGGACACTTATTAATGTTTCTCCACTTCTAAAAACAGGGTATCAGAACTGGTTGTAAAGAAAGGAAGTGAATCCTGTTTTAGATGGCACATTATCATTTGTGGAATATAAGCAAGATGAGGAAGAAGTAAGATAGAACCTTCACAGTTGACCATGTTCTTCAGTTGACCTAATTTCCGTAGATTGGACATGTACTACGTGTATGTATAAGTATAGTAGGCCTAGTTCCTTATGTTCACAACCTCTGTATGTCGACCAGTTTGTTAGACTGTTGTGGGTGGTCAGTTTACAGAGTTTCTTACTCTGCATGCATTCAGCATTCATCTTTCATTAATTGGCATCAAATATGTGATTCTATATTCCCCACATAATGTAAAATAGGTCAGAATTTGGAAACATTGGACAATGTCCTATTGAGAAAATTCTATAGACATTGAAAACTTTATAGAATTTCTCAGTAGACTAGATTTTTCTGTGTATTTGTCTCTGAAGAAAAGGTAGAAAAGCAAATTTGAAAGCAATATACTGCTTACGATCTCAGTTTCTTTCTTAATACCTTTATTTTTAACCTAAGTCTTTTTAACAAGTCTCTTGTGGATAACATATCTTTGGTTCTTAGCCTGGTGAGGTGACTTGTGCCTCTAATCCTAGCAGACTGGGAGGCTAAGGCAGAAGAAGGATTGTTTGATTTTAGGAGTTTGAGACCAGCCTGAGCAAGAGTGAGGTCCTATTAAAAATAAAAAAATTAGCTAGTGGTCATGGCAGGCACCTATAGTCCTAGCTACTCAGGAGGCTAATGCAGGAGGATTGATTGTTTGAGCCCAGGAGTTTGAGGTTGCTGTGATCTATGATGCCAGCAGCATTCTACTCAGGGCAAAAGAGTGACACTTGAGGCTCTGTCTCAAAAAAAAAAAAAAAAAAAACCCCAACATATATTTGGTTCTTGTTTTTCTGTGCACTCTGACAGTCTGTGTCTTTTAATGGGTATGTTTAGATCATTCATATTTAAAGCAATCATTGACATGTATATAGTTGGATTAATATAAGTTTATAGCTGTTTTCTAGTTTTGCATTTAAGTAGAGATGATTTTTTTTTCATAGTTTTTTGTATTATCTGTTTAAAAAAAATAGCAAGCAAGTATTACTTTTATAATCAGAAACAAAACTCTTTGATTTTAAAATTCGTATCCTGTCTTTGCTCTTACCTAGGATAAGCACATTGTCACATAAACACTTGCCCTCCACTGGTAGAGAAAAAGAAAAGGTTGGTTGCTTTTTACGGTGTATTGGGGTTGTTGTCCCTATATACCTTCTCTGCCTACCCAGTGAGAATGAAGCTTCAGAATGACCTGGAGTCAATCAGTCCACCAGATGGTTCGACATGAAGTTTTCTACTTCAGACTCTTCTGTTTCTGCATAAATGATGTTTTCTGGCAGCACCTGGGGCTCAAGGAGTAGGGCACCAGCTCCATATACCTGAGGTGGTGGGTTCGAACCTCGCCCCAGCCAAAACTGCAAAAAAAAAGGAATGTCTTTAGTCTCTTTACTGTCTTTTTCAAAAAATAATGAGGGGAATAAGTATTTGAAAATTAGTTTGAAGTACAGCTTTCTATACAAAACTTGTAATAGTGTTTTGGTTTGCTGATATGAAAGGGGATTTCAGGAGTAGTATCTATGGTAATAGGTGAAGAGATTAAAACTAATGTGAGAGTGTTTGTTTCAGAAACTCAGACCCTCCCCCCCTTGTGAAATATTAGAGAAAATTATCATTACTATTCTTGTGACATTAATTATGTCTTCTGAATTTGGGTTTACATGTAAACCTAACCCAAATTAAGAGTTAAGGATGACTGCAAACAGATGAATTCTTGATTTTTTTTTTTTCTTAGCCTCAAAAGTCACCCTCAGTAGAGAACTGTGGCATCACAGCTCACAGCAACCTCCAACTCCTGGGCTTAAGTGATTCTTTTGCCTCAGCCTCCCAAGTAGCCGGGACTACAGACACCCGCCACAACGCTTGGCTATTTTTTAGTTGTAGTTGTCATTGTTGTTTGGTGGGTCTGGGCTGGATTCAAACCTGCCAGCTCAGGTGTGTATGGCTGGCGCCTTAGCCACTTAAACTACAGGCCCTGAGCCTGAATTGTTGATTTTAACAAAATGGTTTTAGTGCTTACTAAGCTCCCATGTGTTTTCAAGAAAGTTGTAAGTTTTGTAAATACCAGTTTATTGGCCTATAAAGTTGGGAAATTTTCTCTTGCTACTCATCTTTTGCATTCAGATAAACAAATGGTTAAGTGAAGTTTTTTTGTATCTTCTGAAAGAAGGGTCTATAAAAACAAATGTCTTTTTTTTTTATATTCAAGTGAAAATTTATGGATTTTTTTTTTTTTTCTTTATGATCCCCTTTCATATCAGCAAACCAGACAGAGGGAGCTCTGTCTCCCTAGGTAGAGTGCTCTGGAGCAGCCTGGGGCTACCGGGCTGAGCTACCACACCAGGCTAGTTTGTTTCTGTTTTTAGTACAGACCGGTCTCCCTCTTGCTCAGCCTGGTCTCAAACACCTAAGCTGAAGCATCGGCCTCCCAGAGAGCTAGGATACAGGTGTGAGCCACTGTACCCAGCCTTATGAATCTTTATTTTAATATACCTGATTGGGAACAGGAAATTTCATTTAAGAAATGAAATGGTGGTCATATTCTGTTTAAAAGTATTAAAATTAAACATTTGATATAAACAAAAATAGGAAACTTGTGAATGAATTCTTTCTTATTTCTCAATACATTGATTATTACAACTGTGTTAATTTATACAGATTTTAAAAGGAAACAGAAATGCAAACAGTTGCCATTTAAGAGATTAGGAGTAAATTTAATAAATTGCCTTTATATTTTGATGTTAGATATTTTACAAGGTGTAGAGAGGTCAGAAATCAAGCTTCTGCAATGCTCATCCAGATAAGCTTGTGGAGATATTAAATTTTTATTATTTCTAGTATACATCGTACTATTAGACTATGGAGTAGATGCGGAGAGTAAGGGTAGGTCATTGGACGCTTGTTTTTTTCTTTTCTTTTTTTTTTTTACTCATTTCCACATGAGAGCCTTGATACATGGAAATATTAGTGAAGGAAGAATGATGAAAATTCTAGAGCTTATTACTATCTGAGCCCGTATATCTAAGCATTTACCTGTGTTGGCCTGGGTGCCTTCAACCTGCTGCCTTTGGACCCTTCCCTATCTGTTTTTAATTTGTTCAGAAATCTCCATTATAATATTCTGTCCATTAGGTATAGCTGTGAAAATTACCTGAGTGAGAAATGAAATAATCCTTTCATTATTTTTAGTACAGGGAAAGGATTATCCATTACTTTGAGCTTTTATCCCCAAAGAACAGATATAATAGGTTGTCTTTACTTTTGTGAATGTAAACTATAATGCTTTAATAACTGCTCTAGGAAAAGATTGGTTGGCACCAGTGTCCACTGGCCTTTTCATCCCTTTGCTTCATGATGGCTCCTTTATGTTTCCTGATCATTTGCTCTTTGGAAGAAGTGAGAGCCTGTGGTCAGTCGTGCCACACAGGCCACAAGATGTAGATTTAGAGCAGTGTATTGGCAGAAAGTCTGCCTCTCAAATCTTGTGCTTCCAAGAAGTGGTTGTAGGCAGTGAAGTGCAAATTTTAAAATGAGAAAAATTATCTTGGCAGCATGCTGTAGAAATACTGAACATCAAAATAATATTTATATAAGTGCTAAATTTGTGGGGGTGTTTTTTTTTGTTTTTTTTTTTAGAGACAGAGTTTCACTTTGTTGTCCTTGGTAGAGTACAATGGCGTCACAGCTCATGGCAACCTCCAGCTCTTGGACTTAGGCAATTCTCTTGCCTCAGCCTCCCGAGTAGTTGGGACTACAGGCACCTGCCAAAACGCCTGGCTATTTTTTGTTGCAGTTTGGCCCAGGCTGGGTTTGAACCCGCCACCCTCCGTATATGGGGCCTGTGCCCTACTCACTGAGCCACAGGTGCCGCCCATTAGATGTTTTATAAATGTTTATGCACAATGTATAAAATGTGGCATATGAAGTATATATTTGCAAAAGTAAATTTACTTGCTTTTTAGAAAGTATTTAATTCTAAATGAGTAGTTAGTATATTGGGTGGGCAGGGACATGTGCAGGGCAAGAAAGCTCACAAATCTACTTAAGGCAGGCTTATATCTGAACCATTCCGAGATAAAGGAAATGGACAATTTAAGCTTTCCTGGAAGAAATAAAAACTCTGCACTTTCTGATCTCTCTCAAATCAATAACATTTTAAACTAAATCTTTTGAGCTTACCTAAGGCAAGTGAAGGTAAGTCATTTCTTTCTTCCTTTTTTCTTTTTGAGACAGTCTCTGTCACCCTGGGTAGAGTAGAGTGTTGTGTTGTCATCACAGCTCACAGCAGCCTGACACTCCTGGGTTTGAGCAATCCTCTTGCCTCAGCCTCTGAGTAGCTGCGACTACAGGCAGCCGCCACTATGCCCAGCTAGTTTTTTCCATTTTTGGTAGAGATGGGGTCTCGCTCTTGCTTAGTCTTGTCTCAAATTTCTGGGCTTAAGCAATCCACCCACTTCAGCCTCCCAAAGTGCTAGAATTACATGCGTGAGCCGCCATGCCTGCCTGGTAACTCATCTCTTTCTGAACAGAAATGTGTGTACATCATTATCATGAAATAACTAAGCAAAAACATCCTTCTCCTTAGTAAGTTTACTAATCCCAAGGCTCTTTACTCTTCTCTTACAAGTTCTCTCTCTCTATATATAAATGTGTATGTGTGTGTATAAATATAAATATATATTTATACACATACAAAATAGGTCTTTCTTTGAGATTTTCCTTAATTCTTTTAACAGTCTCCATCCCTCCTTTTAAAGTTACTGACAAGGGCTTTGACAGGAAATTTTATTTGCTGTAGATATGATCATGTTCTGAGATAAAGGCAGATAGAAGTTGCAGGGAGGCAGATAATAGGTTAATACGAGGGACACACCTCCTTCAAAGCCATGCAGAGCTGGACTCCGTATAAGTGCTAAATTCACAGATGCATCTCATCAAGTGGCTCAAAAGCTTCTTTCTAGTGTAACGATCTCTATTTCTCTAACTGTATTACCCTGTGCAGGGCCCTGGCCCTGAGGCCTCTTTTGAGAGGCTGTCCATCCTTGGCCAAAGGAGTAGAGGAGATTTGAAACCTCATGGCTGTAGAGCAGAGATGCTCTCTAAGGTCACAGAGTGTGTCTGTGTCATTCTGTCCCAAGCTTTGTGCTAGAAGAGCCCATGCCCGAGTACCATCTCTGCCTCCTGCTAGCGGTGTGGCCCTAGGAAAGTAAGCTGAGTTCTCTGAGCCTCAGTTTTCTCTTTAAAATGAGGACAGAAGAGCGTGAGGATTATCATGTGAATTTAAATTATGTTTTTATTTTTTTTATTTTTCAGTTTTTGGTCAGGGCTGGGTCTGAACCTGCCACCTCCGGCATATGGGGCCAGCGCGCTGCCCTTTGAGCTGCAGGCACTGCCCCTATCATGTAAATTTAATTGACATAAAGCTCTTGGTGTGGTTATTCCTTCCGGCTGACTTTATGATTTGGTAGTTTTTCACTCTGAGCCCCTTTTCCTTCCACTCCACCCTTTTTCTGCCTTCTCATGCTGCAGGTGCCTTTCTACCTTTCGTTGTCCTTTTCCCTACCTGCGCCTTAGGGCCTCCCAGGGACGCCTTAAGCCCCTTCAGTAGCATTACTGTCCGTGCCTGATACTGGGCAAGCCTGTGTCCTCTGGACTTGGCATATGGGACAGCCCTGGATAATACCGGGACCCATCACCGGTTTAGATTCCCTGGGTTTACTGTCACACTTGCTGCTCCGTAGGTGAGGGCCGCGGAGGATCAGACAGGAGTTAGATATAGATTTAAAAATTCTGGACGAGGACTTAGGGATGTAGCCATCTATGTTGGTAATATTTTCTTTCCCCCTACTTAAGTTTCTGTTTTGGAGTCAGGCTTGTAATTGCAAATGTTGTATTTGAGAGAGAAGAGTGTCAGGTCCTGAAGGGCCAGAAGCATTCATTCTCTTAAGACTGATGTTTAACATAACTTGGGGGAATAGCTATAGATACTTAAGAAAAAGCATAAAAAATTTATTCATTACAAGCTATTTGAAGATCCACTTGCTTGGCAGAGTGATGCCATTTAGAAATGTGATAGTATTTTGTTAGTATATCCTTCACAACTAAAAGAGATCTGGTTATATGCAGTTAGAGACATACAGATTGTTACTTTTAGAAGGAAGCTTTTGGGCCACTCAAAAGGATTTTGCAATGATTTTTCTTGTATAAATGATAAAATTGAGAATAAGAAATGGGAAGTGACTTGTTCCTGGAAGCACAACTCTTGAAATTAAAAAAGGCAAGTGATGCCAGGTGCAGTGGCTCACGCCTGTAATCCTAACACTTTCTGAGGCCAGGGTGGGAGGCTCACTTGAGTTCAGGAGTTCAAGAACAGCCTGAGCAAGAGCAAAATTACCATGTCTGCTAAAAAGTAGAAAAAATTAGGTGGGCTTGGTGGCAGGCTCCTGTAATCCTAGCTACTCTGGAAGGCTGAGGCAGAAGGATCACTTGAGTCAAGGAGTCTGAGCTTGTCAACTGGAACTGGATCCCAGGTCAGTTCTCCAGAGCGTAAGTTTATTGTTGCTCCCCTTTCTCTTGTCTTTTGCTTTCCTTACTACCTAGGTAATGGGGGCACAGGGTGTAAAATGGAAGATCTTACTGTGCAGACAATCCAAGGAATATCGTGTTAGCTAGCTCTTGGCTTCTGCAGATAAGGCATTTTTTCTTTTGATTTTTATGGATGGGGTATTTAAGGCCTTGTTTTTATTTATTTTTCAGTTTACTATTTGAAAATAAAAATGATTTTTTAGTTCTATGTTATTGTAAAGGTAATAAATCCTCATTTAAAGAAAATACAGGAAATAAAGGAGAAAATTAAAATAACCTTGTAGCTACATATTCAGATGAGAAAGTGGACCCAGATCTCAGCTGTGTCCTTCACTAGCTGTTTGACTTTAGGCAAGTTTTATAGGCCTTTCAGTGCGTCAGTTCCCTGCATGTAAAACAAGACTAATAATGGTGCCTGCCTCATATAGTTGTTACGAGGACTAAGTTCTTGTAAAGCATTTCGAATGGTGATTGGCATATAGCACACCTGACACCGTGTTGACTAAATAAAATAAAGGACTGCCCACGTAAGTGCCTTCAGGTCTGCGGCATCTGAAGGAGGAGGCAGAGGCAGACGCAGACCCAAATGTGGATAGATCGCACAGTGGGCGGGTGTCGGGCTGAGCTGTGTGGAAACAGAGGCAACTGAGGGTAGCCTGGGATGCTCTAGTCACCCTAGTAACCTGAAAATAAAGATCTGCTGTCTCTCACTTTCAAGGTGCTAAAAATGGTTGTGCCTTACCTTTTTTAGACTCCTTGCTTTCAGAGAGTTCATGCAAGCCAAGGCTGTTTATTTCAGATTTTTTCTCTTGCAGACTAGGCCAGACATGAACTTCCTTTCATGTGATATTTTCTGTGGTCTGGGTTAGTTTAGTTCTTCCTTTGTTTTCTTGTGCTTTGGTGTGAAGAAAGAAGATGCCCTGTTTATAAAGCCTTGGTGTCTTTCTTTCATGTATAATGCATTCTTAAACTAATTCCAGTTGCTCTGACCCTTTGAGATTTTGAAATTGCTTTGTTCCGGTTTTTAAGCATTTTTGAAATATTAAAATGTTCATGAGGGGATGGGCCGTGGGAAAAATTTGCCAGGGTTGTTTTTTTTCTCAGACAATGGTGAATTTTCTCAGAGAGATTTTATGCTGGGCTAAATTCTGCCAGGTGCATTGGTCATTTGAACTTGAGTCTAGCTCTTTTGATATTTAAATCCATGTTCTTGCAGTATAAAGTGCAGAGACCCACCCTCTTAAACCTAAATGCCTGGGATGTGGCGCCCTTGCCCCACTGTCCCTTCAAAGAAAGATCTTAAGTAGGGCCTGGGTTTTCACGAAACACCATGTTAATAGTGAGGATCAAAAGATTTGTCCTCTGTTTTTTGTCTTTGAACCAAGACTTTCCAAAAAGAACACACACTTGTTTTGAATATTACCGCTGCCTCTGAGTGTGAGTGATTATGCAAATCAGTTGTGTTGTTTTTGTTTTTGTTTGTAATTGTTTGCAATAGATACAGAAGTATGAAATTACCGTATATACTCGAGTATATATGGTACACGGAAAACAAAAATACTTTCTCAACTTGTACACCTTAAGGTACAGGTGGTCCTTAATTTGCAAGGGCTTTTTCTTTCATTTTATGAAAGATAACACGTATCCAGCAATTACCACTTGAGCATTTTTCATAACATATCCTTTTCATTTAACTCCCACGTGCAATGAACTGCCAGGTCTTCTCAATTCTTTCTTAAGTTCTTAGATTGGATCTGAGGTCCCTTGGGTCTCCCCAGCATGCTGCTGTGATGCACAGCTCCCATTGTGGCACCAGCATGTCTTGTCTGTTTCTGAACGGCAGTGCTCTATACATTAAAACCTAAGGGATTTTTATAAAACAAAAATGTAATATGTTGATGATCTGCTTAAAATCTTCCAATGACTTCTGATTGTCCTCAGAACCCCTTACTAAGTAGGTAAAAGCCAGACTTCTTAAGAAGACGTCAGGATCTTGCATGCAGAAGACACCACTTCTGTCTCCAATCTAGAGTTCTTCCCTTATCTACCACCATCTTCCAGACACAAATTCCATTTGCAGCCTTACACACTTCCTTCTATACCTCTAATTGGCCAAGCTATCAGACAGGGTCTGATTTTTTTGAGACAGGGTCTCACTATGTCACCCTCCATAGAGTGCTGTACTGTCACAGCTCACAGCAACCTCAAACTCTTGGGCTTAAGTGATTCTCTTGCCGCAGCCTTCCAGGTAGCTGGAATGACAGGCACCTGCCACAACTCCTGGCTATTTTTTTTGTTGTAGTTGTCACTGTTTAGCAAGCCCAGGCCAGGTTCAAACCCGCCTGCCCTGGTGTATGTGGCCGGCATCCTAACCACTGAGCTACAGATGCCAAGCCACAGATGGCAAGTTCTGACACAGGATGTGGCTGATGCCTGGCACACTCTACCCCCACCCCTCTGTTATTGTACTTGTATTTGGCTAACTCCTTTTTCTTTTGTCTTAACTTAAATGCCATGTCCTTCAAGAAGCCCTGTTTAACGCCTGAACTAGATTAGGTACCCTGCTATTCCATAGAAGCAAGTGTATCCTCAACACCTAATTTATTACAATTACTTGCCTTTTCTAATAGATTTCAAGCTCCATAAGCGCGTAACTGTATCTCTCTTGTTTCCCATTATATTCTAGTGCCTAGAGCATAGATTGCAAATATTTTTTAAGTGACTGAACATGGTCCAAATCACTCCCATATTCCTGATTATGGTAGTGGTGCTTACCAAACAGCTATGAAGGAATTTCTCCCTTCCCTCCTTCCCTTCATTTTGCCCCTGTTGCCCAGGCTGGAGTATTGTGTCACGATCACAGCTCGCTGCAACCTGGAACTCTTGGGCTCAAGTAATCCTCCTACCTTAGCCCCTTGAGTACCTAGGACTACAAGCATGTACCGCCACAAGCAGCTAACATTTTTATGTTTTGTAGAAATGGAGACCTTGCTATGTTGCCCAGGCTGGTTTTCAACTCCTGGCCTCAAGCTGTGCTCTCGCCTCAGCCTCTGAAAGTGCTGGGGATTACAGGTGTGAGACACCTCACCCAGCTGGAATTTCTCTCCTTTAAAGAGAGTTTTCAGCAAACCATTTTTGTTGATGTAAATGAACTTTGCTTAATTGTACTACATATGAACATACATGAAATAAGACATATACTCTTTATAGTTCTTATGCAGCTATTAAAACATATAAGAAATCACAAATATAAGGAATATTTTAAAACCATTAAAACTTAACAATATTAATATGATGAATTTTTCCAAAGCTAAGTTATCTATGTTGATTTTTTTTAAAGATAAAACTATTATGTTGAATCCACAAATATACACTTAATGCAGATGAGTCCTTTGGCTTTTAATAATAGGGCAGAGAATACTTGTTTCCATAAATATTTTATTCAAAAGCACATTATGGACTTTGGAAGGCCTTGCTTGTTAGCTCAGAACCATACAACCCTATCAGACTACGACTCTTCCTCTGAGCAGTTTTTGAGTTACAATTTGAACGATTTTCATGGCTCATAATTTTCTTGTTAGAGCTGTAAATGTCTTGTTCATTCAGAGATTAGGTTAGCATTTCAGAGTTACTAAAATCAACATCAAATATATACCCAATTCAGCTGTTACTAGAATTAGGAGCCGGAATATGTGTCTTGATTTTATTTCTTACAGATGTGGAAAATGTTAACTGTTCAGCACGGAGCTAAGTGTCAGACTATTGAAGAAAGTCAGTAGATAGTAGAAATGACTCAGCCACACTATTTGGAAAACAACATGAACATAACTTTCTTATCATCACCTCCTTTTTATAATTTTTGAACTGCTAAAACAAGACCTTTGTTCTGCTGTCCGTGTCATTCTCCCTTCCCTGGGTATGACAATACGTGTCGAGTCTGTCTCTGTCCTGTGTTCATTAGTGTGTGGCAGTTTCTATAGTATGCTATCCACTGCTGTCATTTTATGGTGCCATGAAATCAATGTCTTGGTCAATGAAAGGGTCTTGAATTTTTTTTTTAATCGTTGTCATCTGTGCTTCCCGGCACAGGAACCCTCCTTGCCTGTGTAGTCACAAATGCACCCTGGCACTCTGTCAGTAAAGGGGTCATTCACAGGTCCAGTGTAAATTTATAGTCATTCTTTTAGATTAGCATTGAAATGAAAACACAAAATTGAAAGATTATTTTGGAGAAGTCATAGACACTTGAATGCATTGGTGGTCCTGTAGAGGTCTTTAGACCCCTGTTTAAGAACACTTTCTTTTAGTCCTCATAGTAAACTGGGCACACACACAGCCCTGGGATATTGTGTTTCTGGAAGTGTTCTGGCTCGTCGGGGCCGTTATTCCTGTAGTTGTCTATCTCGCTTGAGCCCTAACCTACCCCTGGATCTTCCAAAACCCCTTCTTGGTGAGAAGGATGGCAAGCTTTGTTTTCTGGTCTCACTAAGGCCACATAAGCTCTCCCTTGGCGTCTGTGTCTGGCTGTTCCTGGTTACCTAGGTAACCCTGCAGCCCTGCCTCTCACCAGCGTGGAGGATGAGTTGAGGAAGTGGCAGTAGCACAGCAGAGCAGCAAGGGCACTTTTAGGGGAGACTGAGGGGGGGGGGGAGTTTCCGGTATATCAGATCCTTATCCTTAACATGAAAAGGAAAACTTGGTGTGCATATAGACCCCCCCCCCCCCATTGAAGGTATTTTATTAAGCCAGGTATAACATCAGGGTAACTTAGCTAAGTCATTTTATTTTTTGGATGTGTGTTTTTAACTGATTTATTGAAATAAAATACATGTATCATACAATTGGCCGATTTACAATGTACAATTCAATGATGTTTAGTACATTTTAAGAATTATGTGACCACCACAATCAATTTTAGAGCACAATATCACCCAGAAAGAAACTATATCCACTAGAAGCCATTTCCCATTTCCCCATCCTACCAGGCCCTGGCAAACATTAATCTCTGTAGATTTGATTATTTTAGACATTTAATATAAAGGAAATCTTGCAGTATATGATTTTTTTCATATATTCTTATGCTCACTTCATGACTGGCTTTTTTCACTGAGCATGCTTTTAAGATTCAGCATGGTCAAATACTATTCCATTGTATAAATATGCCATTTTTTAAAAGTGTAACGTTCAGCAGTGTTAAGTCTATTTACATTTTATGAACAGGTCTCCAGAACTTTTTCATTTTTTAAAACTGAAAGTAGATACACCATGTTTTATTAGTCTATTTTTACTGGTTGGTTGATGGACTCTTGGTGTTTTTCCACATTTGGGCAGTTGCATATGATGCTGCTATGAACGTTTGCGTACAAGGTTTTAGGTGGAGATAAGTTTTCATTTTTCTTGGGCGTGTATCTAGGAGTGGAATTGACAGGTCATACAGTAATTCTTTATTTAACATTCTGAGGAGCTGCCCAAGGTGTTTTCCAACGTGGCTGTGCCATTTACAGTTCCCACCAGCAATGAGTGAAGGTTTTGATTTCACCACATTGTTATTTTGTTATTATTTGAGGGTAATAGCCATCTTAGTAGGTACAAAGTGCTTTATCTCCTTGTGGGTTTTGATTTGCACTTTTCTAATGACTAAGGATGCAGAGCATCTTTTCATGTGAGGACAGTCCATAAAAATTTAGTGTCTTTAAAGTTTTTCTACATCCTCAGGATAACTTAAGAAGGAAACATATCTTTCAGGAATTCTTGAAGGATAGAAATTGTGATGCAAATTATAAGGATTGAAAGATGAAGAGAGAATGGCTGTCCTCATTGTGAGAACTGCCTGTTGGCAGGTCCAGAGCTAAGCAGGAGCAATTTAACAGTCTAATTTTAAATGGAATCCTTATTGATGGTAAGCAAGGGAGGGAAGAGAAAAGGTAGAAGATGAGGCGAGTGTAAGAAATGCCCTTTCAAATGTACAGCACATGTACATTTCATATTCATGAACAGCACAATGGAGCCAAAGAATGGCCTTCAAATGATGGGAAAATATAAAAGCCATCTTTATATCCCCCAGTACCGCCTTTGGTGTCTAGAACAAAGTATTCTTGGTTTAGAGGAAGATAGAACATTGAATGTAGCCAACACGCCCAGAGTTTGGAATCATAAAATATAAGAATTAGAAGCTAATGGGTTCTGTGGGGAACTTTACATTAAATAAAAAGCGGTTGCCAAATAAAACATCTCTGTATTAAATTGTTAAAAGTTGGCCCCTTCCGATTATGCAGATTTCTTCAAAACTAACTGATCTCTCTCAGGGCTACCACCCCCCACACAGGAAAGGTATTTGTGAATTCCATGATGCCTTTGAAGCCTTATTCGTGTAAACATACTTTACATTATTTCCCTCCAAATAAGGTGAGTGAATTCTAACAGTACTAAAGAGTTAACTGTTGAGTTCTCACTCTATACCAGGCACTGTGTTAAGCAGCACACTTTGTGTCATTTAATTGGCACAGTAACTCAGTGAGATTGGTCCTACTCTTATTCCCAGATTACAGAAAAGGAAATTTAGGCTCAGCATGACTAAGTAACTTTGCCCAGAATCACATCAGCTGTAAAGAGGCAATACAAGAGGAGACTAGGCTTCCAGCCAGTGCTCTCAACCACTGTACTCAGTACACAAAAGACTTCCTTACCCCTCTTAGTCTTTCCAGTGGGAATTGAGGAGATGTAGAAGGGGAACTTTTATACATACAGTATTATTGTCACTGAGATTTTGTGACTGCTACCTTGGCCTGCTCTCTGCAGGTGCAGCTGAATGTGGCTGGAACATCCCAGGGTAGGAGGCCGTGCCTGCATCTGAATCTTGTGCACACCTGGGAAGGTTGGACTTGATCCTAGAACCAGCAGAGGATTTTCACCCAGGGACAGTCATGATTAGATTTTCTTTTCTAACTACAGCTTGTGGTATCAAGGAGTATGGACTGGAGTATGTTGAGGAGGATGGCAGGGAGTTCACTTTGAGTTAAAGCCTAAATGTAGGCAGTGGGGAAGAGGAGGTGAGTGTGAAAGATTTCTGTGGTGAAACCATTAGCACCTGCTTGTGGGATAGAGGACTTGAAGATGTTTGCAGGAATTCTAGCTTGGGAGACATGGAAGAGCGGCCATCTTTGATGTGGAGTTGGAGGGTGGGGGAGAGAGGAGGTCGGGAATGTAAAAGCCAGCGGTAGATGTGAGTTCAGAGCTCTCCTCTGATGGTCTGGGAATCTTGTGCTTCTTGTGATTTGGGGTGCTTTTTCCAACTTAATTAGAAGGCAAAAGAAATTAGTTTGCCTGTGTTTCAGGTTTTTAAAAAATTGACAAAGACTAGACTGTTTCCTACCCTTCGGTAGTTTTCTAAGGCAAGAAAAAGGTTTAAACTCCTAATTACTTTTACTACTGTTTCTGCTTTTGCAAAATTTGCACTTAGAAGGGAAATTCAGAAAGCATCTGAGAAGATGAGAGACGCTGACACTGCCTGGCTACCTTCCACCTGAAATTCAGCCTGATCATGCGTATGTTTTTCCAGCCATCCAGTCCCAATATTAACTCAAGATACATCTTTAGTGTGAGGAAAACAGACAGTAAGGAATCAGTGACAGCCTGGAGCTAGGTACCTCCATCCCTAAGACCCCATTCAGCATTTGTTCAGCTTGGTAATTGTTAAGCAACAAAGTAGTATTCTGGGCATTTTGTTCTTGATTTAAATTTGGAGACCAGGAGCAGTGGCTCACACCTGTAATCCTAGCACTCTGGGAGGCCTAGGAGGGTGGATTGCTTGAGCTCAGGTGTTCCAGACCTGCCTGGGCAAGGATGAGACCCCATCCCTAAAAAAAATAGCCAGGTGTTGTGGTGGCCTGTAGTCCCAGCTACTGTGGAGGCTGAGGCAAGAGAATTGCGTGAGCCCAACAGATTGAGGTTGCTGTGGGTTGTGGGCACTCAACCCCAGGGTGACTGAGTGAGACTTCAAATAAATAAATAAATAAATAAATAAATAAATAAATAAATAAGATGTAAATTTAGGGACAGCACCTGTGGCTCAAAGGAGTAGGGTGCTGGCCCCATATGTCAGAGGTGGTGGGTTCAAACCCAGCCCTGGCCAAAAATTGCAAAAAAAAAAAAAAGATTTAAATTTGGGTAGTTTCTATAGGCCGCTCCATACCTTCAACCATAGTAGCTAACACAGCTTTACATAACTCCTGGAGTGAAATATTTAGTAACATAGTATTGAAGACAGTAAAGTTACTTCCCGTGTTGTTTCATTTGTGTCTCAAGGTTGCAAAGTTGTGTAAGTTCATAGTAAAATGCTAGTGAAAAAAGGTAATTTGCCACTGCCAGGAGGTACAGACTCCACACATTTAGTTTGGTGACTGTCTTTGGTCCTTTCTCACAGCTGTCAGATTATTTTATGTCTAACTGGGGTTAAATGTAACAGTCTTCTGAATAATATAATGTAACAAGGTTTGTATTTTGTGCTTTGATTTAAAAAAAAATAAGTGAGTAGATGATTACCTGAGATTGAATTGGTATTTGGAACCTTGTTAATGATTAATTGAAGACACACAGAGTAGAGTGCTCTTTTTCTTCTTCCTTTTTTTTTTTTTGAGACTGAGTCTCACTCTGTCACCCTCCTGGGTAGAGTGCCATGACATAGCTCACAGCAACCTCAAACTCTTGGGCTCAAGCAGTCCTCTTGCCCCAGCCTCTAGCTGGGACTACCAGCACCTGCCATCACGATGCCCGCTAGTTTTTCTGTTTTTAGTAGAGACAGGGTCTCACTCTTGCTCAGGTTGGTCTCCAACTCCTGAGCTCAGGCCATCCACCTGCCTTGGCCTCCCACAGTGCTGGGATTACAGGCGTGAGCCACCACACCCGGCCAGTTCTCTTCCTCTAATTGCCTGTGTAGAACAGTCTTTTGGGGTTCAGATATTTACAAAATACCCTTTTGCCACTCTAAAAAAATATATATATATATTCTTAGACTTAAGATATATACATATATACAGACATCTATATGTATTTTATTTATGTATTTATTTATTTGCCATTGTGCCACCCTCAGTAGAGTGCAGTGGCATCATCACAGCTCACAGCAACCTCGAACTCTTGGGCTGAAGTGATTCTCTTGCCTCAGCCTCCCAAGTAGCTGGGACTACAGGTGCCCACCCCAACACCTGGCTATTTTTTTTGATTGCATTTGTCATTGTTGTTTAGCTGGTCGAGGCAGGGTTCGAACCTACTAGCCTCAGTGTATGTGGCCAGCACTGTAACCACTGTGCTACGGGTGCTGAGCCGACTTAAGATACATTTGAACAGAATACCAAGTTTATGATTCTTAGCCTATTTGTTCTTATGTTAATTTGCACATGGCATGATTACTCTTAGGTCTCTGGTAATCATTTTCTTCTTTTCCCCACTACCACTCGTCCTCCTTTCTGTCATATCATATCATACTACGGACAGGAATACCAAAACAGCACCTTAACTGTTATCTCAAAAGTTAATGACAAATGTGAATAGACTTCATTATAAAACTTCACGATTGACGATTGGAAAATATTGGCAAACCATAGTACCTGGTTACCTATGGTTTGGTACAGATGGTGAATAGATTTGTCTTACTATCTTCAGTGGCTTTTTTTCTGTAGTAAAAGAAAATCATTGAAAATCTTACAAGGTTATGGGGTCTTTGGTCTTTTTTTTTTTTTCTTTGCCATCTTTTGGGGTTTTTTTGTTTGTTTGCTTCTTTATTCTAATCTGCATCCTATTTCTCCACGTTTGCTCTTTTCATTCGGGTATTTATAACTTTTACTTCATTTGGAATTGAAAATTGAGGTCATTGTATTTGTGTTGACCTAGGATTGGCTCATTTCCTTGGATGATGTCTTCCTCAGGACATGGCAATCTTTTGCAGAATTTCAAATTTTGATTTTACAAATTGGAATGTCACTTTCCCGAGAGTATATTCCGTCTCCAACTTAAATGCGGGTTCTTGTGGGAGAAGTGCCAGAGTTTAAATGTAAATTATCCGCTGACACCACCAGGTTTGGTACTAACTCCACGGTGCGGTGCGGTTCTCAGTAAGTGCTCCCTGAATGGAGCTGCCCTGGGTGCTGGGTGGGCAGCTTTATCATGGAAAGTAGAACACGGAGAGCATTCGGTCTTCAGAAGTGCTGCGCATCCCAGATAGAAAGTCCAAAAGTACTCAGAAATAGTTAGCTGTCGGTGCTTTCTTTACTCTTTCTGTACTCTTTGTTACTCTTCTAAGGTGATGGCAGAACGTTGTTCTGTTGTTTGTTATAGAAGAGGCAAGACATGTGCCAACCCAGTCGTACTTTGTATCAGACACGTTTGTGGTCTCTTCTGCTTTCTTCCTATCTCTAAGAACTTCCTTAAGAATAACCATGTTATCAGAAATATATCTAATTGTTGGTGAAGTGTCTGTACTTTCCCCTGGGTTCTGTCTGCTTGCTGAAAGCAGCTGCCTTTCCCTGAAGTGGGTGCTTGTGTTTTGTTCTCTTGTGCTTCCTACCCCGTGCCAGGTAGACGGGAACTGCCTAGCAATGTGTGTTCAGAACTTGTGGGAAAGAGTATTTTTAACAAGTTTAACTCTGGCCAGGAGTGGTGGCTCACGCCTATAATCCTAGCACTCTGGGGGGCCTGAGGCAGGTGGATCGCTTGAGCTCCGGAGTTCAAGACCAGCCTGAGCAAGAGTGAGACCCCCATCTCTACTAAAAATAGAAAAAAATAGCTGAGCATTGTGGTGGGCTCCTGAAGTCCCAGGGTCTTGAGAGGCTGAGGCAGGAGGATTGCTTGAGCCCAGGAGTTTAAGGTTGCTGTGAGGTCTGACCCCATGCTACCCCACTCAGGGCAACAGAGTGAGACATTGCTTCAAATAAAAAAATTAACTCTTACTGTTTTGCTTAATTTCCACAAATTTGGGAGAGGATTGGAGTAGAGTAGAAATTGGGATAACATTTTGGGAATTTTAGGTGGGAATAGTTTATGACCAAAGATGAATAAAGATTGGTTGGTTGGTTGGTTTTTTTTAACTATATTACAGCCAGCCTTTTAATCCAAAGATATACTTATTCTCTCCAGACTGTGAACAGTTGTCTTGTTCTCACCAAAGGCAATTTTGTTGAAATGTTCTTAGAAACAGTGTGTACAGGCTTCTGTAATCGTACAGGGGAAAGATCAGAGAGATCCAGGGAACACCAAGATACCAATTCAACCTGTCCTCTTTGAAAAATATTTGACCCCTCTCTAACTCAACAACCCCTCAAAGCTTTCAACACAAAATTGCAAAATAGAAAAAAGATCAAAATCAGCTTCTGAGTTACAGCCTTCTGGCAAGAGGATGCTAGAAGAAAAAAATACAAATTTCTAATTGTAAAATTGCATATATACCCTTTTAAGGTTCTCCTTGTATTTTTTTTTAACATTTTAATTATTTTATTTTTTCTTTTATTATTTATTTTTATTAAATCATAACTGTGTACATTGATGAATTTGTGGGGTTCAGTGTGCTGATTTGATATACAATGTGCAATGCTTACATTGCACTGATTCACACATCCATCACAATTATACTCTTAATAGTTTTGAAATGTACCATGGCCTCATGCACATTAGGTGAGGTCCCCCCAAATAACCTCCCTCCTCCTGCCTCCCCTCCTTATATTTTTAATGATCTAATACTTTGAGTATTTTGATAAATTCTTACAGAAACATGGAGCTACCAAATGCCAAAGCCAGCTGGAGGCAGGGAAGGACCAGGTGGGTATCAAAGCTCAGGCTTCCTCTCAGTGGCTTCTTCCTCTTCCTCGGGGGCTCAGGTTTGTGTGAAGAATGGATTGACAATATTGAAATGTTCCAAATATATGAACAAATTAGACTATGATATAAAACAAGACCCTTCTATAAAACTAACAATTGAAGACTTAAAATAGGAAATACATCTTTACAATTGTGTAGGATCGAAAACTATCATAATTTAAACTATTGAATCAAATGTATGGCATGGTTTTCACAATTCTAACTTTTACAATTCTAAGTTTGTTGATAAAGCCCAAGTGTTTTCCATTATGCTCCTAAAACAAATTTGTAAGGTCAGAGAATTGGCCATTTCACAGCAACTTTAGAGAGCCTTTTCATGCTGAATGACTTAATCGCTTGTTAATCTTTTCTATGGGGAATGTTTCTTTCCTGGTCAGCTGTCTAAAATATTTGGGAAATTATATCTTGTGGGAGTTGCCATTAATCAGGAAATGCTTGTTCATAGATGTAAGCCAGGCCACATGTAGCAGTAAATGTTATTTGTCACTATGGAAACCGAAAATCACAAATGGGATCGTCTTAAGTATTAAGCAACGTGCTACTCACGGGGATAAGTTCTGTCCAGATTTGGTTCAGTCCACTCAAATATTTATGGGGCACTTATGATCAAAAGGTCTGTGGGGTACTTTGTTTAATGACTAAACTTCTCACAAAGCCAAAAAGATCATTAAGGGGAAAAACTAGAAGTAAAAGGTAGCAGTTTGTATGGATTACAAGACCCGTAGCCCTGGTGCTGCCAGAAAATAATTATGTGGACTTGGATGCATCTTTTCACTTCTTTGAACCTCAATTTCCTCATCTGTAATGAGAAAAAGGTAGACTATATGACCTCTAAATGATGAGTCTGCTTTCCTTCAGAAGTACAAAACTACTTTTAGTGATATATTAAGAGGGGTGTCATATTTGGATGTGTCTCTTTGTATCAGGAATAATGAGAATTCTTGTTCTACTTTTAATTACTTAATCACCTGAAGAAAGCACAAAAGCCAAGGACTGGGCCACGCGTTGTCATTTACCCAGGGATCCTGCCTTCCTCTCCACTCAGTATGTATCGCCAAAGGGTGTCATTGTCATCTAGCGATGATGAGTGTACAGTAATCTGAATTGTGGATGTTGAATTTGACAAAGTAGACAAAAGGTGGCATTTTAAGAGCACCGTCGCCATTCATATATAAAAGTAAGGATAATACCTTAGGCTGTGAGTCAAAGATGTTAAGAGTCTGGTAGAGGAAGAGGCTGGCTGAATTGATTAGTGAGAATGTTTATTCATATGTCCATTTAGTTTTTAGTTCTACTGAGACTTTGCCATGACTATCATGTAGTAGTTTCTATAATGGGAGTGTCTCATGTGGAATTTGAATCCTTTAGCATTAGTTTTCTGGTCTTATGTGGACAAGGCAACCTTTCTTGCCTATTTTGTCAGTATTAAGTGGGGGAAATATCTATCCCATCCATATCCCTCAAGAACATTATGAGGATAAAAAAAATTACCTAAATGAAGTTATGGACTAATGTTATTTCATACAGGCTAAGCAGCCAGTTAGAATTTTTTGGACATGATTCAAAATACAAAGACACACAGGAGGTGCTAATTAAATGTTAATTGGCATTTTTATTTATTTAATAAACAAAGAGTACTTACCCTGTGCCAGTGTTCCAGGTGCTTTGCAAAAATTAATTTATTTGATTTTCACAAGAACCCTTTGTATGCCGTTGTGTTTCATGAGGAAACTGAAGCACTAGGATGTTGAGGAACTTACGCAAGGTCACAGGTAATAATGAATGAATCTTGTTTTTAAAGAAAGAAAAAATTAGGTGAAGACTGTTGAACTTTCTTTGTGTTGCCTTTGGGTTCCAAGAACACCAGATAGGATGACACATTGTGTAGTCAGAGCAGGGTGGGGGAGCATGTCAGCCTCTGGGAGAGCATCTTTCTTCCCTACTTCCCAGGCTTCCTTCCACCCAGAGCTGTCTTCTGCTGGACCCATTTAAAGCTTTGGTTGTGCCCTCATCTGCTCCACTGACACATGTGCTTTCGTGGGGCTACCGAGGTTATGTCATAGGTTTCTCTCTGTGGTTTAGGGGTACAGCTACTAGAAGGGGATTTACTACCTACCTCCCACCTGGTAGTTGGCTGGCAAGCAGTGTTTTTCATACTGTGATCCACAGACCTCCATGGTTAAAGCATCACAAGGTTCATGGACCATAGAGTTCGAGGCTCCACTTCAGACTACTAAATCAGTCTTTGCAGATGGGGCCCAAAAATCTCTATTTTAAGCTTCCCTAGATTAGAGGATGTGCATTTTAAGTACAGGAGTTCCATGAAACAAGTTTTTCTACAGAGAGTGAAGAGAGATTCTAATCCTGCTGCAATTATTTTCTCTGCTGGTTAGGGAGGGAGATGGCAGGATAGTGGGAGATCAAGGGGAAATTCAAGGGAAAACTCTAGAGTCATCTGGAATTAGAGGTTAGCTAATTGTGGCTTGTGGGACAGCTGCCTGCTTTTGCAAATAAAGTTTTTTTGGAGCATAGCCATACTCGTTAGTTCGTGTATTGTCTGTGGATGCTTTGCCTTACAATAGTAGGGTTGAGTAATTACTGTAAAGAATACGCTTCCTACAAAGCCTGAAACATTTACTATTTGACTCTTTATAGAAAAAGCTTGTTGGGTAGCTAAGCTATCTAGTAGAACTTTCTGCAAAGATAGAAATGTTTCTGTTTGCTCTGTCCAGGATAGCCACTGCCACTTGAAGTGTGGGTATGGAGCACGTGAAGTATCGATAATGTGACTAACTGAGGTTTTGAATTATTTAGTTTTAATTAGTGTTTAAAATTCATTTAAACATGGCTCCCATGTTGGATAATGTGCAGGACTAGACCGAGGCTTTTAGGGTGGGATTGGCTACAAAGGGTTGAATAGTGACCAGGGGCTGCTTCAGGCCTCTGGGAAGAGGGAGACCAGGGTAAGAAACATCTAGAAAGGGTGCATTTGGGAAGAAATATTGAACAATCCTCATTTTCTTCTTTTGTGGTGATTAAGTAACCTGTGTTGGGATCTAGTTCTGCCCCTTACCAGCCTTTTGACCATGGCCAAATTACTTAGCCTGTTTCTGCCGTAAGTTCCTCCTTTGTAAAGCAAGGATAGTGATAATGCTACCTTCTCAGATTTTTAGGAGGTCTTAAATCGTAAAAAGTGTCTTGCAATTAGTAAAATTTGGTCATTGTTTGCTGCTTTTATTATTTCTTGAATTTTTCTTAGCATGATATCCGAGAATAATCCTTATACTGTGTTCCCCACCCCCTTTTTTTGTTTTAAGAAAAGTAGATTCCACCATGGTGATTTGTATATTAACTTGGCTGATGTAGTCTGTTCCTGGTTTGAAGACCAGCTGTGTTTCTGTCTCCTTCTGTGCAGGTTCATTGCAGCAAATCTGGTGGGTCCAGCATGTGACCTCCATGGTGTGGCATTGTCTGGGTTTTATTGATGGCCACTGTAAACATTGCTGGATGGCCGGGATATTTGGCAGAAACTGTTCAGAAATAAACCAGGCATATTTATTTAGAATCAGGACAGAAGTGTTAGTACTTACTCCTAAAGCAGAAGAAGTCCTCGTAATATTTGAAAGGAAGTATGTTTTTATTTTATTTTGACCTGTGCAGTCTCCTAACATGAAATAAGCTTGGTGTCTTCCCTTTTATAGAAGCTGAGCAAGGCTGCCAGGAACAAATTGGGAGGTGGGAATTAACAATTATTTGTGTAAATGATAGCAGCAATAGGAATTAAAAAAAAAAAGGTGAAAAAAAGTATTCACAATTATATAACCATAGCTTTTAAAAAATTCAGTGATTCCGTAACTCTCATCTTTAGTATTATGTGCTAATGATCCAGTGCTATATTCTTGCCGTGGGTGGACACTATCACTTAAAGACTTACCAGACTCCAGTGAATGCAGCCTCTTGAAAATCTACTTTTAGGTTTTCTGAGACAGCAATGATATAATTATACCTTTTAGTCCTTAGATCTATTCTCTAAGGCTGGGATAACACTGTTCAGCAGATATTATATGCTTAACTGTTGATCTCCAAGACTGCCTTTTTGATCTGTGAAGACTGTGTTGCTTAATAAGCAAATAATAGAAGAAAGCCTGGCCTAGATGGCAGGATCTGTTTTATTATGTAAGTAGTCTCATCCTTCAGGCCATAGCGTTCTGTTCTAGCTTGTGTTTGAGATGCATTGAACCTGCCGAGTTTTCATGGGCTCGTTTTACAAAGAACAGAAATGAGAAATGTCAACCATTAATATCCTCTAACTTGAAATCATGCACAGCCTGAAACTTTAGTCATCTTAGGCAAGGGAGGGGGATGCAGAAGTATGGAAGTCTTTGGTGTGATGTGGCCCCCAAGGGACCTGGCTGTCCAGGAGCCCAGGTGTTTGGCTGCGGGCTCTGTTTTTCTGTGCTTTTCCCTGCCCCTCCCTGCTCTGCATCTCCACACTGTATTTGCCTACTAGACTACATCGACTGCCTTTCTAGCACACTTACTTACAGCCGTTGACACCCACCCCTTTGCATTGCTTCATCTGAACAAGAGCAAGCGGTAAAAGTGTTTCCTCTGGCTATAAATTTAATATTTATCCTTCTCCTTTTGTTGAACTGTAGAGAGGGGGTGCAGCATGCAGTTTAGAAGGCTGGTTCCCATTACCAATTTCTTGGGGGTATAAACCTTATTAATATACATTGCAGAGCTAGAATTAATGAGTAGAAGCTATGGAGAAGACAGACTGGAGCTCAGTGTACGGAGATGTTTGTTGAGATCAAGAGCTGGACCTTAGTCTTCTATGGAAAGACCTTGGACGTGCTCGATCAGATTTTATTAGGGATGTGGAAATAGATAGGAAGCTAGCAAGATAGTCTCAAGTCCTGTGATATTGCACACTTGGAGGATATTATAACAAATATTTTCCTGTTAAATCTGTGATGTTATCTTGTTTATAACATTATGTATAAGCAACTGTTTCTTTTACCCTAAATTGTAGGTGAGACTAAGTTACCAATTGTGACCCTCCGATTGCATACTTTTGTTCTAATGCTGTGTGTTGTATAGTCACATCTGCCCTTGAAATTCATTTTAAAATTAATTAATGATTTCTAGTTATAATATACCTGACTGTTTCCAAAGGTTATTTATTTGGGACCTGCTCTACCCATCACACTGTGCTAACTTCATGGGAGATAAATATAAAAGAGCTGCTTCTTGCATTCTAATTGGGGAAACAGACATGTGTACATTAGTCAGAATATAAATGAAACTGTGAAAGGTATCAAAATTGAGAAGTGTAGTAGAAGCCATTTAATTCTTCCTGGAGGGAGCCAAAGAGGTGGTATGGAGTGAACTTCTAAGAGAACTGAGGTTGGGAGAGGCAATAATGATAATAAGTAACATTTATTTGGTGTGTGTTATGTGCAAGGCCGTTTTCCATATGCTTTGCGTGTCTCTGTCTGGTTGGGCGCTGTTACCTTCACTTTGCAAATGAGGGAATCGGTTAAGGGCAAACAAAGAATGTCGAATGGTATAGTGTAGCTGAATGTAGGCTTGGTAGGGACAGGGAACTGAACAAGAGGTGGGAAAGGTAGACTGGGGTCAGATTGTCTTATCCAGAGGAAAACCGTGACTTGCAGAGTCTCCTCTAGGACCATCAGAGGCAAAGTGTTCAATGCAAAATATTTTGGTGTTGGAGTGATGAGTTTTAGATTCCAGTTCTAGACTGTAACACAGGAGGATCTCACAAAGTTGGACGTGGTCACAGACCGGAGAGAATGCCAGACTACTAATAGTTAAGAGATCTGGGTTTGAGTTTTGGTTTTGTTTTGCTAAAAGCCTTGGGCTCTTTATCCAATAACGTAAAGAGCAGTGATACAACTGCCCTGTGAGCATGTAGAAGTTCCAGGCTTGGTGTCTTATATCTGTATGGAAGGGACTTAATAAATACTGATTGAATCTAAATCAGAAAGTAAGATTTAAGCGGTAGCCCTTGCCCAGACAACTACACACTTTTATATCTTATTTCCTTTGAACCCCCCTTCAACTTTCAGGTTCAACATCCTATTTTTCCCTGCTGTGACTATTGCAATTGTCTCCAAACTGACCTCTGCATGGTATCCTTAATATAGTATGCTAGATTATTTTTTTTCAAGTATAGCATGTGTCATGTTATTACCCTGTTTAAAGATCCTCAGTGGCACTCCATTTTCCACAGAATGAAAAGCAGGGTCTTACCTACTTGGCTCTAACAGTTCCAAGTTAATCTCTGCTCACCTGCCTTTCTCTTCTTATTTTCAGCTCCATTACTGTCTGTAATCCTTCTGAGTCCAAACTGATTTCTCCTTCCTTTGTTGCTCTTTACATCTCTTATAACATGTTTCACCTAATTGTCTATTCAGCCAACAGGAAGGGTGGTGACCGTGGCAGTGGCAGCCTGTGAAAATTCTCCCTCCGTTGCATTTTCTTGGGGAAGTACAGTGCACATGGTTTTCCACCTGAAGGTGGAGAGGAGATTTCTAAAGAGGAGAATGTATGAAATTGTCATTTAGGAAGGGGGAAGCATGATGGGCTAGGGAAATGCACTAGGATTGCCAGGACCTACCTGAGACTGGTAGTTAAAAATTTAAAATAGGATTTGTTGGTCAGTGATGCAGGCTTTTCTCTAGATATGTTCAGCAGCCTAGAAGCAGGTGCAGAGTAGGCAGAGATTTGGATTTAATAAGAACTGTGGTATGCCAGATGAGTAAGGTTAACAGGAGGCAAGAAAAGCTTCAATACAAGGAAAAAAGGCAAGTGGGAGAGAAAACGCAGGGGAACTGAGGGACTGTGAAAAAGTATAGGATCAGTGGGCTTTTGTTTCAGTGGGATGACCAGATTATTAGAGTGAATGCCGCAGGGAATGATTTTCAGAAATGCTTCAGAGGTAAATTGAACTTTCTAAATGACTAGATATCAGGAAAGCAGGAAAGAATGGAATCAGGGAAGATGCTCAGACTTTAGCTTGGGTTGACTAGATAAATAGTTTTCACTCTCAGATTTTTACAGGGCGAGGCTGGTAAGAGTATCAGAAAATAAGGATTGGCTGAGGACTATGGCAAACCGGCACCACGTGGTCCGTCTGCATGGTGGAGAGTAGCTCAGCCACCGTGGTTGTTAACATGGGGTATGTGGATCATGGGCTGCTAGATCTTCTGGTGCTTTAAAAAACAGAAAGAGTTAGGATTTTGATGTGCATCCTCCCAGTTTATAAATACTGACTTAAAAAAAAAAAAACAACTAAACATGGCTCGGCACCTGTAGCTCAAGCAGCTAAGGTGCTAGCCACATACACCAGAGCTGGCCGGTTTGAATCCAGCCCGGGCCTGCCAAACAACAATGACAACTACAACCAAAAGATAGCCAGGCGTTGTGGCGAGCACCTATAGTCCAGCTACTCGGGAGCTGAGGCAAGAGAATCACTTAAGCCCAGGAGTTTGAGATGGCTGTGAGCTGTGATGCCATGGCACTCTACCCAGGGCAACAGCTTGAGGCTCTGTCTGTCTCAAAAAAGAAAAAAAAAAAACTAAACTAAACTAAAGTAAACACAATATCAAGTTGTGTTTCAATCACAGTTCACCACGTTTTCCTTTGAGGACATTTCTTCCCATCAGGGAAATAAGATTTTTACACATGAAACTACATCTATAGATTCAAGGAAGAGTTTCAAGCCACTCGAGATGGAGGCAAACCTAGTACTGAGTTGAGTCATCCAGGCTACAGACACTAGGGTGATTCTGGGAAGGGGCACATGGGAAGTCACAAGGCCTGACCAGCGTGTGCTATCTCCCAGAGCCACCAGCCTCGCTCTCGGGCAGGAACTCTTTGTGGTCTCCTTTCCATTCACCTGGAACAGTTTCACTGAACTTCAGTTTTAGCTTCTGCTTTGCATTTCCAAATAGAGAGCAGAGTGAAGTGCTCATTGGCCTGGTGACCCTTAGCCCAGATCAGTGAGGCCATGCTGAGGGTGGCCCTGGCTATGAACTGAGGCAGGGAATTGGCCCTGCTAACTTCAAGCCATAAGCTGCCCACAAGTCGGCATCTGGAAGCATTTTATCCATGTGGAGCAGCTGCCGGGGAATTGAAGATAAAGCCATATTCTCATAGGAGTTGGGACCAGGACCTCCATTTTTTGGTTGAAGCCTGCTCACCAAGCTTCTTTTGGATATGAGCTGGGCCAGGAGACTGGAAACATTGGCAATTGGTTGGGAGACAAATTCCTCCAGAAAAGTAGCTCTTGCTCTTTGGCATATGTTATGTCCCCTTTGTGTACTAATGAGCCCTGTGCTGGGCCCAGGGACTTGACTTAAAGGTACACAATATATGTGCACCTTTAAGATATATAAGATCTATGTGCCTTATATATAAGATATATGTGCCTTCTGTCACGGCAATGTAGGTAATTTATTTTTATTTATTTATTTATTTATTTATTTTTGGAGACAGAGTCTCACTTTGTCACCCAGGCTAGAGTGCTATGGCCTCAGCCAAGCTCACAGCAATCACAAACATCTCTGTTCAGGGGATCCTCCTGCCTCAGCCTTCCCAGTAGCTGGGACTGCAGGCACCAGCCACAACACCTGGGTAATTTTTCTATTTTTAGTGGAGACAGGGTCTTGCTCTTGCTCGAGCTGGTATTGGACTTCTGAGCTCAAGGGATCCTCCTGCATCAACCTGCCAGTGGCATGAGCCACTGCACCTATTTCTTGCTTCTTTTGATTCATTCATTCATTCATCAGATTTACAGATGTGTGCCTACTGTATGCCATGCAATGGACTGGCTATTGGAAATTTTAAAAATTGATTAATATGAATCTACTCAAGGATAAGTGGAGAAGTGATAGTACTTTTATTTCTGTTCTGTAACTGACATATCCTCAGAATTCTGTGAGTCCACAGATGCTCAGTGCTGTGGGAGATACTGAAGAGAATGAATCATTCCCTGCCCTCAAGGAGTTTACAGTCTGTTTAAGAGAAGAAAACCTGTACCACCTCCAGAATTACATGCATACTGCTATTTAAGTTTTTTGCTATTTGATTATTTATATTTCAGACTTCAGGTGTTTCTGTATTCCCAGCAGAATACTGGTACCAAAGTGCTAATAAATTTTGGTTAAATTAATGGATAAATAACTGTGCATTTATCCATTAATTGGGTATGACAGAAATTGACATGTTGCAATAATACTTATGAAGAGTAATTCTTTTAGAAAGAGTGACATTTGAATCAGGTCTGGGGAATTAGGTGGCAGGTCCACATGAGAGCACCAGAAGTGGCTTGAGCCACTCACTGAGGAAACAACGTGGGGCTCTGCATGGTGGTGAGCGCAGAGCAAATGGGGCCATGTGGGGAGGTAAGGAGAAAGGGTAGGGGCAGGTGATTGGGGGGGAGAAAGGGTAAGGGCAGGTGATGGGGGGAGAAAGGGTAGGGGCAGGTGATGG
>CAUYPK010171373.1:0-18072 GCA_963574355.1 Loris lydekkerianus
ATTAGCAAGAAAAGAACAAGTGATCCCATCTCAGGGTGGGCAAAGGACTTGAAGAGAAACTTCTCTGAAGAAGACAGGTGCACGGCCTACAGACATGTGAAAAAATGCTCATCATCTTTAATCATCAGAGAAATGCAAATCAAAACTACTTTGAGATATCATCTAACTCCAGTAAGATTAGCCCACATCACAAAATCCCAAAACCAGAAATGTTGGTGTGGATATGGAGAAAAGGGAACACTTCTACATTGCTGGTGGGAATGCAAACTAATACGTTCCTTTTGGAAAGATGTTTGGAGAACACTTAGGGATTTAAAAATAGATCTGCCATTCAATCCTACAATTCCTCTACGAGGTATATACCCAGAAGACCAAAAATCACAGTATAACAAAGATATATGTGCCAGAATATTTATTGCAGCCCAATTCATAATTGCTAAGTCATGGAAGAAGCCCAAGTGCCCATCGACCCATGAATGGATTAATAAATTGTGGTATATGTACACCATGGAATATTACACAGCCTTAAAGAAAGATGGAGTCTTTACCTCTTTCATGTTTACATGGATGGAGCTGGAACATATTCTTCTTAGCAAAGTATCTCAAGAATGGAAGAAAAAGTATCCAATATACTCAGCCCTACTATGAAACCAATTTATAACCCAATTATAGCCCAAGAATATGGGTAAAGAGGGAGAGGGACGGTAGGGGAGGGGGGAGGATGGGTGGAAGAAGGGTAATTGGTGGGACCACACCCACGGTGCATCTTACAAGGGTACATATGAAACTTACTAAACGTAGAATATAAATGTCTTAACATAATAACTAAGAAAATGCTGTGAAGTCTATGTTAACCAGTTTTATGAAAATATTTCAAATTGTATATAAAAAACTATCACATTGTGCCCGATGATTGCATTAATGTACACAGCTATGATTTAATTAAAAAATAGCTGGGTATTGTGATGAGCACCTATAGTCCCAGTTACTGGGGAGGCTGAGGCTAGAGAATCACTTGAACACAGAGTTTGAGGTTGCTCTGAGCTATGATAACACAGCACTCTACCCTGGATGACAAAGTGAGACTGTCTCAATTAAAAAGAAAAATAAAAGGCGGTGCCGGTAGCTCAGTCGAAAGCACGCAGGCCACATAAACCAAGGGTTGTGGGTTCAAACCCGACCCAGGATAGCTAAAAAATAAATAAATAAATAGGTCGGCTCCTTCACCGCCAGTTGTTGGCATTCAGGTTTCCAGGTTTGTTCTCAGCTGCGGAGGCTGCCTCGCAGTTCTGCAGGGACTCACAGATCCTGGAAGAGCTAACAGCTCGGCAGAGGCTGCAATGGATCCATCACAAACACTTGACCCAACATTGACCCCAGAGTCTTCAGAAATGATCACTGAGGAAGATTCACAAGATGTTTCAGAGTCCTCACATGGCTTCTCAGAAACGTTAATAAAGAACCTTAGTAAACTGTCTCTCAACCTGGGCACCGATCTCCCTCCCTCTCTAGCAGAAGGCTTTACCCAGCAACAGGATCGCGAAAGCATCTTCCAGGATATTAGAGACGGCTGGCCTCTTGGAAGGAGAAGAGGAGTGCGGACGCTGTTATCTGTGCAGAGAGAAAGGCTGGCCAGACCGAGATATATTTTAATCAACAAGTTTTCTCCGCTTAGAACACGACTGAAAAAACACTGGACTTAAGGGAGTTCAGAATGACGACAGTCAACCATTCAAATATCGCTGTAGTTACTGCGTGTCCCACAATTGAGATCCTTGTGAAAATGCTAGAATAGGAAATGATGACCCTGACCCAATTTCACCAAAAACATTCTTGTAGTTTTGGTTTTTGCTGATACTTTTATTCAGCAAGTTGAGAGCTTGCTACAGAAGGACATAGGCTGTACACCAGTAATTCTGATAACCTATCATGAGTTCTGTAAGGTTTTTTCTTGTATCTTTTCCTTATTACTTCAATACTGGTTACTGGTGAAGGATCGGTGTAGTTTGCATGTATGTGAATAACCAGTATACTTTAGCTCTACTTCTTGATTTGACCTGAAGAATCACCAATAGGTCTCAAGTATTCCCATGAGTTTTAGAAGCCTGAGGTCTGCAGGATAAAGAATTTGCAGCAAAGTGCCTCGGTGCCTGTGGCTCAAGTAGCTAAGGCGCCAGCCACATACACCTGAGCTGGCGGCTTTGAATCCAGCCTGGGCCTCCCAAACAACAATGACGGCTGCACCAAAAAATAGCCAGGCGTTGTGGCGGGCGCCTGTAGTCCCAGCTACTTGGAAGGCGGAGGCAGGAGACTCGCTTGAGCCCAGGAGTTTGAGGTTGCTGTGAGCTGTGATGCTACAACACTCTACCCAGGGCAACAGCTTGAGGCTCTGTCTCCAAAAAAAAGAATTTGCAGCAAAGTAACTTGTGGGAAAAGAATGTGAAGGAAACGTTTGGCAGTTTGGCTAGAGCTTAATAAATGATTAGATTTTCTGGTTTTCAAAAATTGCAATGAAAGGAAGTTTTGATGTGTTATATCTTCTTTGTCATAGCAAATAAAAGTGTGTGTAGAGAAACAAGAAAATTGACATTTAAAAAAAAAATAGAAAAACGGAGGCAAGATGATCGCTTGAACCCAACAGTTGGAGGTTGCTGTGAGTGATGACGCCACGGCACTCTACTCAGGGTGACAGCTTGAGACTCTGCCTCAAAAATATATATATTTTTAAAAAGAATGTAAAACCACACACACAAAAAAATGTCCAGGTAATTGTGACCTAAAATAAAATCTTAAGCCTACTCAGTTGACTGAATGGATTCCCTCTGGGTCAAGGGGACCCCAGCAAAACCTTAAAGCTGAGTTGCTGGCCTTGAGAAGGGAAGTCAGACGTGCTGTGTCATGGCCCCTTCCCTCTGTAACTCGTTAACAGACCAAAGTCCGTGCAAGGTGCAGCTTCAGCCACACCTGCAGGCCACCAGTTAGCAGAGTGCTTGTGTCTGAGCATATGTCAGTGACTCATCTCTGATTAACAGACCTCATTACTTTAACTTAAAATATTCCAAACCTTTAGACAAATCTTCATTTCTTTAATCAATTACAACTCAAATAAACCCAGCTATGACCTGCAATGCCCCTGTTATGATGTCCTACCTTTTTAGCTCAAAACATGTACAGCTTTGGACGCGGTGGCTCATGCTTGTAATCCTAGCACTCTGGGAAGCCGATGGGGGTAGATTGCCTGAGCCCCCAAAACCCGTCTGAGCAACCCCATCTCTAAAAACAGCTGGGAGTTATGGTGGGCACCTGATGTCCCAGCTACTTGGAAGGCTGAGTCAAGAGGATGGCTTGAGCCCAAGAGTTTGAGGTTGCTGTGAGCTATGACAGCATAGCACTCTACCCATGTCAACAAAGTGAGAGACTATTGCAATAAAATACAAAATAAAATGTACACCTTCATGTATTGATTTATGACATTACCTGCAATTCCTTTCTCCCTGAAACATGTAAGACCAAACTATCACCCAACCATGGCAAAACCACATGCTTAAGGCTTTTGGGGAACAGCTCTCTGAACCATGGTCACACATATTTAGCTTAGAATAAGCCTCTAAATTATCTTATAGGGCTGGGCGAGGTGGCTTACGCCAGTAGTCCTAGCACTCTGGGAGGCCAAGTCAGGTGGATTGCCTGAGCTCACGGGTTTGAGACCAGCCCCAGCCAGACCAAGATACCATTATTGTTTTTCTTTTTTTTTTCCTTTTTTTCTTCTTTCTCTTTTTTTTGAGACAGAGCCTCAAGCTGTTGCCCTGGGTAGAGTGCTGTGGCGTCACAGCTCACAGCAACCTCCAACTCCTGGGCTTAAGTGATTCTCCTGCCTCAGCCTCCCAAGTAACTGGGACTATAGGTGCCCACCACAACGCCCAGCTATTTTTTGGTTATTGTTGTCATTGTTGTTTGGCAGGCCTTGGCTGGATTCGAACCTGCCAGCACAGTGTATGTGGCTGGTGCCTTAGCCGCTTGAGCTATAGGCACCAAGCCAACACACTGTTTCTTAAAAGAAAAAAAAAAAAACAACCTTAGCTGGGCATTGTGACAGGCGCCTGCAGTCCCAGTACTTGGAAGGCTAAGGCAAGAGAATTGCATAAGTCCATGAGTTTGAGGTTGCTGTGAGCTGTGATACCACGACACTGTACCCAGGGTGACAAACTGAGACTCTGTCTCAAAAAAAAAAAAAAAAAAAAAATTATCTTGTAGAGTTCACTTTTTTTTTTTCATTGACCTAATGATAAGGGGAAAGAAGGAATTGAATTATCTGTGATTGATGAGCTTCTGCCTAGGCTTGGCGCCTGTAGCACAGTGGTTGCAGCGCCAGGCACATACACCGAGGCTGGTGGATTTGAATCTAGCCCAGGCCAGCTGAAACAATGATGACAATTGCAACAAAAAATGGCCGGGCGCTGGGGTGGGCACCTGTAGTCCCAGCTAGTAGGAGACTGAGGCAAGAGAATTGCTTGAGCCCAGGAGTCTGAGGTTGCTGTGAGCTGTGACGCCACAGCACTCTACAGAGGATGACATAGTGAGGCTCTGTCTAAAAAAGAAAAAAAAAAAAGAGGTTCTGCCTAAACAAATCAAAGCATCAAAATGAAATTCGATCATTTCAATCAATTTCCTTGTATTCTCTACTTTTCTTTAGGCATCTGTTTATCACCTCCTTGCTTTCTTCTGTGGCTTTTCAGTGAATTAATACACACACCAGGGGTACAACAGGGCCTGGAACATCGCAGGCAGGTAATGAGTATGAGCCACACAAGTGAAACCCCTTCTCAGAGGCCCCCACTGCTAATCAAATGCTGCAAAAGCGGCCACTCCTCGTGGGTGGATCTAGAGTCCTCAGTTCCTGACCCCTGGCTGGGTTAGGAAGGACTTTAAATCACAAGGCGTGGCACCTGCTTGGAAGGGGATGTCCAAACTGTATTAGCAGGAGCCTCTGGGCATCCATACCCCACATCTGTCCTCATAGTTAGTAGTGAGGCCATTTCTGAATTAAAGTAGTTGTGCACAGCAAAAAAATCCAAATTATTTTTTTTTAAGATATTAAAATCATAGCCGGGCGAGGTGGCTCGCGCCTGTAATCCTAGCACTTGGAATGGAGAGGCGAGTGGATTGCCTGAGCTCATGAGTTCGAGACCATCTCTAAAAAATAGCTGGGTGCCTTAGCCGCTTGAGCTATAGGCACCAAGCCAACACACTGTTTCTTAAAAGAAAAAAAAAAAAAAAAACCTTAGCTGGGCATTGTGACAGGCGCCTGCAGTCCCAGTAAGACTGAGCAAGAGTGAGACTCCATCTCTAAAAAATAGCTGGGCATTGTGGCAGGCACCTGTAGTCCCAGTTACTTAGGAGGCTGAGGCAAGAGAATTGCTGGAGCCCAAGAGTTTGAGGTTGCTGTGAGCTAAGATGCTACAGCACTCTATCAAGGGTGACCAAGTAAGACTCTGTCTAAAAAAAAAAAAAAGATATTAAAATCATGAACGCGTGTAATGATTTGGGGTTTTATTTTTATTTTTTCTGTTGCCCTGGATAGAGTGCTATGGCTTCATAGACCACTGAAACCTCAAACTCTTGGGCTTGAGCAACCTTCTTGCTCAGTCTCCCGAGTGCTGGTACTACAGGCAACAGCCACCCTTGGCTAGTTTTTTCTATTTTTAGTAGGGATAGAGTCTTGCTCTTGCATAGGCTGATCTGGAACTCCTGAGCTCAAGCAATCCACCCACCTCAGCCTCCCAGGGTGCTAGGATTACAGGAGTCAGCCACCACACCCGGCCTTAAATAAAAATTTTCAGTTGAATTATTATGGGTACATGATAGTTATTTATATTTATTGGGTTTTGATATAGGCATACACTATTAATCAAATTGTGGTATATTAACCAAATTGTGGTCAAGAATACAATTTTACACATGTATTTTGATCCTAAGTTTAAAACATTTCCAGCCTTTTTAGTAATATTATTATTCTGAGCCAGTTTTCACTTATTTAGTAATAAAAAAATTTTTTTTTAAATAAAATAAAAACACTTCCAGCCTTTCTGGGGGCTAGGCCATGATGAGGAAAGATTTTCCTGTAATACTTTTCTTCTCTGTCTATTAAAGAAGATTTAGAAAGCATGCATATCAGGGGTACACATACTTTGGTGACATACTTTGTTTTTGTACAGATTGAGTCAAAGGTGTACACGTAAGCATGTCCTTTGCCCAGATAGTGTGCACTGCACCCAGTAGCTGTGAATTGGCTCCTCCCCTCCTTCATTCTACTTGCAGCTTGATTTTCTTTTCTTTCTTTTTCTTTTCTTTTTTTTTTTTTTTGAGACAGAGTCTCTAGCTGTTGCCCTAGATAGAGTGCCGTGGCGTCACAGCTCACAGCAACCTCAAACCCTTGGGTTTAAATTTAAGCAATTCTCTTGCCTCAGCCTCCCAAGTAGCTGGGACTACAGGCACCCACCCAGCTATTTTTTGGTTGCAGTTGTCATCGTTGTTTAGCAGGCCCGGGCTGGGTTCGAACCGCCAGCCTGGGTGTATGTGGCTGGTGCCGTAACCACTGAGCTACAGGCACTGCCCTGAGTTTTCACTGAGGTTTACTTCCTTTTGTTGACTTAGGTCTTGATCAATTAGTTCCACTTTGGTATTGATTTCACATGTTGGTTTCTCTATTCTTGTGATGTTTCACTTCTAAGAATGTTTCTAGTTCCAGTCAGCTTGTTCAGACAGTGATCTAGGATCACTACTTCTTTTTGGTTTATATCTACTAGAGTAGTTTATTTGATGAAAAAGAAGCAGACATGGTGGTGAAGATCACTACTTTTTATGGCTGTATAGTATTCCATAGCATACCACCTTTTATTAATCCATTTATGTGTTGGTGGGCACTGGGTTGTTTCCACGTCTTTGTGATTGTGAATCATGCTGCTGTGAACATTTGGGTGCAGGTATCCTTGTTATAGAGTGACCCTTTTCCCTTTGGGTATACACCCAGCAGTGGAATTGCTGAGTGAAATGGTAGGTCTAGGCTTGGTACCTGTGGCTCAGTGAGTAGGGTGCTGGCCACATACACCAAAGCTGGCAGGTTCGAACCCGGCATGGGCCCACCTAACAATGACAACTAAAAAATAGCTGGGCGTTGTGGGCCCCTGTAGTCCCAGCTACTTGGGAGGCTGAGGCAAGACAATCGCTTAAACCCAAGAGTTTGAGGTTGCTGTGAGCTGTGACGTCACAGCACTCTATTGAGGGTGAGATAGTGAGACTCTCTCAGAAAAAAAAAACAACAAAAAAAGAAATGGTAATGTACACAGCTATGATTTAATAACAAAATAAAATTTTAAAAAAGAGAGACGAGGACGGTGCCAGTGGCTCGGTGAGTAGGGCACCAGCCCCATATACTGAAGGTGGTGGGTTCAAATCCGGCCCCTGTCAAAAACTGCAAAAAAAAAAAAAAAAAAAAAAAAGAGAGCGAGAGACTGTAAGTCTACTTTAAGTTCTTTGAGGTCTCTCTATGCATTTTTCTATAGAGGTGGCACTAGTTTGCAGTTCACTCACAGTGTTTCACACAGTGCTTCAGAGTTCTCTCTCCCCATCTACACCAGCATCTATTGTTCTGAGATGTTTTATTTTATTTTATTTTTTGGGGGGGGGACAGAGTCTCCATATGTCACCCTCGATAGAGTGTTATGGTGTCACAGCTCACAGCAACCTCAGACTCTTGGGCTCAAGCAATTCTCTTGCCTCAGCCTCCCAAGTGGTTGGGACTACAGGCACCCACCACAATGCTCAGCTATTTTTAGAGACGAGGTCTCGCTCCGTCTTAGGCTGGTGTCGAACTCATGAGCTCAAACAATCCACCTGCCTCAGCCTCCCAGAGTGCTAGGATTACAGGCATGAGCCACCAAGCTCGGCCTTCTGAAACTTTTTAATATAGGCCATTCTTGTCGGAGTTAAGTGGTATCTTATTGTGGTTTTGAGACAGATTTTCACTCTGTTACCTGGGGCTAAATGCCACGGCATCATCATAGTTCATAGCAACCTCAAACTCTTGGGCTCAAGAGATCCTCTTGCCTCAGCCTCCCAAGTAGCTGGGACAACAGGCACCCGCCACAACACCCCCCCGGCTGTTTTTTAGAGAAGGGGGTTCACTCTTGCTCGGGCTAGTCTCCAACTCTTGAGCTCAGGCAATCCACCTGCCTTGGCTCCATCCGTCTCCCAAAGTGCTGAGATTATAGGTGAGCCACCTCTCCCAGCTCTGCGGGATCTCTCGAGCCTTGGAGTTCAAGGTCATATTGAGCTGTGGTCACATAACTGCCCTCCAGCTTGGGCAACAGAGCAAGTGAACCTGGTTCTAAGAAGAAAACAAAACAATCAAAGCAAACAATCTTACATTTCTGATGGATTTTCAAATGTTAAAACTATTTCTGTATTCGCCTAGCCATTGTTTTTCTTTTAGAGACAGGGTCTCGCTTTATCACCCTTGATAGAGTGCCGTGGCCTTACAGCTCACAGCAACCTCCACCTCCTGAGCTTAGGCAATTCTCTTGCCTCAGCCTCCCAAGTAACTGGGACTACAGGTGCCTGCCACAATGCCCAGCTGTACATTCTTGTGGCCGGCACCTTAACCACTGTGCTACAGGCACCAAGCTGAGACAGGGGTCTTGCTCAGACTGGTCTCAAAGTCCTGAGCTCCAGCAATCCACCCTCCTTGCTCTCCCAGAGTGCGGGGATTACAGGCGTGAGCCACCACACTCAGAAAATGGATCCAGTTTCCTCAATTACTGACCATTGACTGTGCCAGGAAAGGGCTTCACTGCACAAGGTGTGGCCCCCTGCCCTGGAAGTGGACATCCACCCCATGTATTGACAGAGGCCTCAGTACACCACCAGGCCATCCCTGCCCTCATGGTGGGCAGCCACCCTTTCTGAACTAAGGTCACAGCCAGTAAAAACATCCATGTTCTCTTTTAAAAAGAACCTAAACTCTTTACAAACATTAAACTTTTTAAAGAAAATACTTAGGCAGTAAAATAAACTTATGTTCTTGTTTCTGGAAAAAAATAAAAAAGGAAGCTAAACTCATTTAGGGAGAGGACATGAGAGCTATCTGGAAAGCATCCAACCATGTGCTATGGAAGATAGTATTCATTGTGGTTGAATATTTTCTGGACATCCCTCATATATTTTAAGTATTTCTACCCCACATGAAAACTCCTGTGCTTTTGGAAAGCTGATAGCTCATAGCAATAGGAGCTTCTTGTAACATCTCCCTTCTCTCGCTCCCTATCAAGGAAAACTGACATGTTAGGAACTGGCACGCCATCGTGGGTTGGATATTGTGCCCTGTGCTGAGTGGCTCTATTCAAGGGCCATGCACGTGACAGACCCTGCTGGAGATGCAGGGGCTGGTTTCCTTGGGTAGAGACCTCAGTCACGAGCTTTCATTTTTCCTTAAAAAGATGGTGACAGTGTTCCCCAGCTTGGGGGACCTTTGTAGCATCCAATAAGATAGTGCATGTCTTGGGCTTTGCATAGGACCTGGCGTACAGTAGGAGCTCAATAAATGGATTAATTTCCTCTAATCAGAAGTTCCCCGCCCTTCCCCATTATCCACCCTTCTAGCTTACCCTCTATTCCTACTGATAGGGAAAAGATGAGAGACACAAAGACCCCCAGAAGGGCTGAGTTTTTTGTTGTAGTTGTAGTTGAAAAATCCAAATTTGGCCGGGCGCGGTGGCTCACGCCTGTAATCCCAGCACTCCGGGAGGCCGAGGCGGGTGGATCGCCGGAGCTCACAGGTTCGAGACCAGCCTGAGCCAGAGTGAGACCTCATTCCCAAAAATAGCCAGGCATTGTGGCGGGCACCTGTAGTCCCAGCTACTTGGGAGGCTGAGGCAAGAGAATCGCTTGAGCCCAGTTGCTGGAGGTTGCTGTGAGATATAACGTCACGGCACTCTACTGAGGACAACAAAGTGAGACTCTGTCTCAAAAAAAAAAAAAAAAAAAAAAGAGGCTGGGCATGGTAGCTCATCCCTGGAATCCTAGCACTCTGGGAGGCTGAGGCGGGTGGATTGCCTGAGCTCATGGGTTGAAGACCAACCTGAGCAAGATCGAGACCCCACCTCTAATAAAAATAGAAAAACTGAGGCAAGAGGATTGCTTGAGCCCAAGAGTTTGAGGTTATTGTGAGCTACAACACCACAGCACTCTACATAGAGTGACAGCCTGAGAAAAAACAAAAAACCCCAGAAAAATCCAAACTCATTACTTGCCGTTATTACATCAACAAAAAAAAGGTCATTTTAAAGATAAAGTTTGATATTTAACAACTGAAAATAGAAAAGAGGGTTTTACAATGTTTTTTTGTTTTTGTTTTTTTTTTTTGCAGTTTTTGGCCGGGGCTGGGTTTGAACCAGCCACCTCCCGCATATGGGGCCAGCGCTCTACCCCTTTCAGCCACAAGCATCACCTGGCTTTACAATATTGATGATTTATAAATACATAAATATCCATGCACATTTTTACAGTGATAGCTACTGGAAGAATGATCACTTTTTTTTTTTTTTTTTTGAGACAGAGCCTCAAGCTGTCGCCCTGGGTAGAGTGTGTGGCATCACAGCTCACAGCAACCTCCAACTCCTGGGCTCAAGCGATTCTCCTGCCTCCACCTCCCAAGTAGCTGGGACTACAGGCGGCCGCTACAACGCCCGGCTATTTTTTGGTTGCAGCCGTCATTGTTGTTTGCCGGGCCCGGGCTGGATTTGAACCCTCCAGCTCAGGTGTATGTGGCTGGCGCCTTAGCCACTTGAGCCACAGGTGCCGAGCCAGAATGATCACTTTTTAAAAGCCTAGCTAGACAGATTCCTCCTCATCCCACCTTCCTTTCTGTTAGTAATACCAGGAGTCTTAAGACAGCTACTGTGTTCTATGTCACGTTCATCCCAGTCTCTTTTCCAAGCCTATAGATAGTGATGAAAATGGGGTAAATCTTCTTCCTTAGTTATGATGCTTTTTAATTAATTCACCTCTGGTAGCAAACTGTGGCAGGTCTTCCACTTCAATCCCAACGGCCATTTCCATCACCTTGTCTAAAACGTCTCTCTTGTAACTGCAACCCAGAAAGAGGTGGTAGGCCCAGACCATGGAGGACAGTAGCTGGTCCTGGCAGCCGCCACCACAGTCAGGCAGGCCAAGGTAGTCGGGCAGGTGGTGCAAGATGAATTCCATGTGGGCCTTCCATTGCTTCTTGCTCGCCAAGTAGGAGCAGAAGTGCTCTGAGAAGTGCCACCTGCTACATCCCAAGACCAGCTCTTCAACCATGGTGGCTGCCTCCCCAGCCACCATGCAGCCTGCTGCTGCCTGGGTCCAGACTGCCCACTGGGACTTAACTGAGACCACCATTTAATCATGGTTCACCCCCAACAGCAGAGCTTCAGCAGCCAAGAGGATGCCCTAAGAGGGGATCATACTTGGAAGAGGCTCATACTTATAATTCCAGCACTGTGGGAGGCCAAGGCAGGAGGACTGCATGCGAGGGTCAGGAGTTTGGTTATAGTGAGATTGCAATGATGACACCAATATACCTTCACCAGGCCAACAGAGCCAGAAAGCTTTCTAAACAAATTTCTTTTCTTTCTTTTTTTTTTTTTTTAGAGACAGAGTTTCATTCTGTCGTCCTCGGTAGAGTGCCTTGGCGTCACAGCTCACAGCAATCTCCAGCTCGGGATCTTAGGCGATTCTCCTGCCTTAGCCTCCCAAGTAGCTGGGACTACAGGTGCCCACCACAAGGCCTGGCTATTTTTTGTTGCACTTTGGCCAGGGCCGGGTTTGAACCCACCACCCTTGGTATATGGGGTCAGCACCCTACTACTCAGCCACAGGCACCACCTGAGTCTCAACCAATTTCTAAGCCCAAAACATTCATGTGCCATCTGCTGGTAGGTCTTCCCAGATAATCCAAGCTAGCATTACAAGCAAATCTATATTGCACAGTATTTTTAACAATCTGTTATTGTATAAATAACATTAGAGAACATCTGTTTGTTAATTATATAAATAGCAAACATATGAATTGCTTTTTTTTTTTTTTTAATTTTTGCAGTTTTTGGCCGGGGCTGGGTTTGAATCCACCACCTCCAGCATATGGGGCCAGCGCCCTACTCCTTTGAGCCACAGGTGCCGCCCTGCATTGCATTTTTATGTCATAGGACAAATTTAGTAATTTTTTTGTTTAATTTTTTCTTTTAGACAAAGTCTAACTCTGTCTCCCTGGGTAGTGCCACGGTGTCATAGCTCATAGCAAACTCCTGGGCTTAAGTGATCTTCTTCCCTCAGTTTCCCAAGTGGCTGGGACTATAGGCATCTGTGACTATGCACGGCTAATTTTTCTGTTTTTAGTAGAGACAGGGTCTCAATCTTGCTCAGGCTAGTCTCCAACTCCTGAGCTCAGGTGATCCACCCTGACAGCCTCACAGGATGCTAGGATTAAAGGTGTGAGCCGCTATGCCCAGCTCATAAACCTTATTATTATTATTATTATTTTTAGAGACAGAGTCTCACTTTGTCACCCTTGCTAGAGTGCTGTAGCATCACAGCTTACAGCAGCCTCCAGCTCTTGGGCTTAGGTGATTCTCTTGCTTCAGCCTCCCGAGTAGCTGGGACTACAGGCATCTGCCACAATGCTCGGCTATTTTTTTGTTGCAGTTTAACCGGGGCTGGGTTCAAAGCCGCCACCCTCGGTATATGGGGCCGGCGCCCTACCCACTCAGCCACAGGCGCTGCCCTGATAAACCTTTTTAAATTCTGGAACATCTTGATAATTTTAATGACTTTGGAAAGCCAAAGACTTCCCAACACAAATACCTTTAAGTTTTTTTCTTTCTTGTTTTTATTTTTCTGAGACAGAGTATCACTCTGTAACCTTGGGTATGGTGACAGCATACCTCCAACTCATGGACTCAGGCAATCCTCCTGCCTCAGCCTCCCAGGTAGCTGGGACTACAGGTGCCATGAAAATGCCTAGCTGGTTTTTCTATTTAGTAGAGACTGGGTCTCACTCTTTCTCCAGCTGGTCTTGAATGCCTGAGCTCCAGCAATTCACCCACCTTACCCTTACAGAGGGTTAAGATTACAGGTGTGAGCCACCACACCTGGAATACATTCAGATTTTGTTTTTTGTCTCTTGTTAGAAATGTTCAAACCATCCCTGCATTGCACTCAGGACTGTGAGGGCCACATATTGTGAAACTCCATGGGTGTTTCTGCACTCAGGAAGGAAGACTTCTTAACTGCAGCCTACCCCCTAATTTTTTCAGTTTTATGATGGGATTTCTGATTCAATCTGGAGTCAGTCAAAAACTTAATCAGAATCACCTGGGTGGAGCTTGGGAAATTTAATCAGATGCCCAGTTCTGATTGGAAGCTGGTAGGGGAGGTGTGATGAGAAAGGTCTCAGGGTGAGTTCCTGGTGAGCCACGGGACAGTCCTGAAGCCCTGCAGCCTGGAGTTACTGCTGGTTTCTGCTTGAGGTCTCAGCACCCTGCAACCTGAGTCCACACCTGGTAAGTCACAGACTCCATAAGCATAGTCCCATCACTGTGCCTAAGATGGCACAGAGAATTACCCTGTGCGTTTTTCTTTCTTTCTTTTTTTTTTTTTAGAGACAGAGTTTCACTTTATCACCCTCGGTAGAATGCTGTGGTGTCACAGCTCACAGCAACCTCCAGCTCTTGGGCTTAGGCGATTCTCTTGCCTCAGCCTCCCGAGTAGCCAGGATTACAGGTGCCTGCCACAACGCCCGACTATTTTTTTTGTTGCAGTTTGTCCAGGACTAGGTTTGAACCCACCACCCTTGGTATATGGGGCCGGCCCCCTACTCACTGAGCCACAGGCGCTGCCCTACCCTATGTGTTTTTCAAATGAACTCTTTGGAGTTTGATTTTTCCTCTGAATGTGGTTCTGTCTCCATTCTAAAAGTATCCGTTTGTGTTTTCATTTTTGTTTTTTGTTTTTTTTGAGGCAAGAGTCTCACTTTTACCCGGGTGTTATGGTGGGCGCCTGTAGTCTTAGCTACTCATGAGGCTGAGGCAAGAGAATCACTTAAGCCCAAAAGTTTGAGGGTGCTTGAGCTGTGACACCATGGCACTGTACCCAGGACCACAGCTTGAGACTCTGTCTAAAAAAAAAAAAGAGTCTCACTTTGTCACCCTCAATAGAGTGACTAGATATAGCTCACAGCAACATCAAAGTCTTGGGCTCAAGTGATCCTCTTGCCTCAGCCTCCCAAGTAGCTGAGAGATTACAGGTGCCCACCATGACGCCTGGCTACTTTTTAGAGCTGGGGTCGCACTCTTGCTCAGGCTTGCTCAGGCTGATCTCAACTCCTAAGCTCAGGCCATCTGCTCCCCTCTCGCATCTCCAGTTGCTGAGATTACAGGCAGGAGCCACCTTGCCCGGCCTCTTTGTGCTTTTGTTTATGTCACTTCAGAGATGCTCAACCATGCAGAATTTTTTCAATCCAATTGATTCAAATTTTATTTCTTGCTTTTTTTCCCTATGTTTAGTTTGTGTGCTCTTATAGTTCATACGCTTTGTGGTATTGTGATTTCACAAGTTACTAAAAGCTTAAAAATATTCTATATAATGTTATATATAATATTTTTTCTTCTCTCTAGTTTATTGAGAGTCTCACTCTGTCCCTCTGGGTATGGCTGCCATGGTGTCATGATTGCGTACAGCAACCACAAACTCTTGGGCTCAAGAGAGCCTCTGGTCTCAGCCTCCCGAGAAGCGGGGACTATAGGTGCCCACCACAATGCCCAACTAGTTTTTCTATTTTGAGTAGAAAAATAGGGCCTCACTCTTGCTAAAGCTTGTCTTAAACTCCTGAGCTCCAACAACCCAGCCATCATGCCGTGCCTAAAGTAGTTAATTTTTTTTTTTTTAGACAGAGTCTAAAGCTGTCACCCTGGATAGAGTGCAGTGGCGTCACAGCACACAGCAAACTCCAGCTCTTGGGCTCAAGTGATCCTCTTGCCTCAGTTTTTCTATTTTAAGTAGAGAAGGGGTATCGCTTTTTGCTAAGGCCGGTCTTGAATCCTTGAGCTCAAGATATCCATCCACACCCTCCTCGGCCTCCTGGAGTGCTAGCATTACAGGCATGAGCCACTGTGCCCCCACTTTTTTTTTTTTTTTTTAAGGCAGTTCAAACGTTTTATTTTTAGGTTGATGACATAAAAAGTAATCGTAAAATATTTAAACAGGGTAACCTTAATCCTACCTTCTAGAAATTCCTACTGTTAACTTATATATTTGTCTAGAAAACCTTATGTGCCTATACCCTATGGGTGCATATTAACACATTATGGATGGGTCACAATTAACTCATGTAAGTGCCCCCACTTTTTTTTGTTTTTTGATGAGACAGAGTCTCACTATGTTGCCCTGGGTAGTGTGCTGTAGCATCACAGCTCACAGCAACCTCCAACTCTTGGGCTTAAGTGATTCTTTTGCCTCAGCCTCCCAAGTAGCTGGGACTACAGGTGCTGCTATTATTTTTTTTTATTAAATCATAGCTGTGGCTATATTTTTGTTGTAGTTATCATTGTTTGGCAGTCCCCAGGCTGGGTTTGAACCTGCCAGCCCCAGTGTATGTGGCTGGCACCCTAGCCACTGAGCTACAGGCACTGTGCCTAAAGTAGTTAATTTTTATTTTAATTTATATCCTTTTTTATTTTTATTTATTTACTTTTTTGGCCGGGGCTGGGTTTGAACTCGCCACCTCCAGCATGTGGGCTGGCGTCCTACTCCTTTGAGCCACAGGCACCACCCAATTTCTATCCTTTTTTTAGATTCTATTTTATTCTTTTATTCTCACTTTGTCACCCCTGGTAGAGTGCTGTGACATCACAGCTCACAGAAACATCCAGCTCTTGGGCTTAGGTGATTCCCCTGCCTCAGCCTCCCGAGTAGCTGGGACTACAGGCGCCCACCATAACCCCGGCTATTTTTTGTTGCAGTTTGGCAAGGGCCAGGTTCGAACCCACCACTTTCAATATATGGGGCCAGCGCCCTACCCACTGAACCACAGGCGCTGCCCTAATTTTTAATATGTGTAATAGAGATATGCATTGGAATCTCCACTTCAGAGATTGTCTTCTACTCCTAACTTGCACATGCTCCATGATATTCTAACACGGCTTTTACAATTTCCCATTGAAGTTTTAAAACATGAGCCAATGGCCCCCATTTTAGGGAAGTCCCCTTCCAACCAAATTCTGTGTAGAAACTGAGGGGTGTAGACCTGTAGAGCTCATGACATTCCATGGCCCTTGTCCCAGGGCCTTGAGTGATAATTCACACAACTTCCCCCAGAAGGGCTGGAGGAGGACAGCTCTTAGGCTCCTCCCCACCCACCGCCTGGTAGGACCAGAACTCAGTGGGGCCCTGGATGTACGTTAACAGGGTAGTGGTCACCGTGTCCCTCCTCAGTGGTTGGGGGACACTGGTCATGTTGCCAGCAGGAGGAGAGGTACGGCTTTGTGGGCACTAAATGCAGAGTGAGATTGGCATAAACTGAGGACCCTTCCACCTCTGCCAGGCCAGTGACTTTGACCAGGAGAAGATGTGAGTGGTTAGGACTGGCCCAAGGAGGATGCTTTTTCCCTAGACGTGTCCTCAGGAGGTTTTCCTTGCAGATTCACCAAGATGAGCCTCAAGGGTGCACCGAGACTCCTGGACCTGGCTGTGCAGAGCCTGGTGGGAAATGAAGCCTTGACCATCTCTGCCCTGGAGGAGCTGCCCAGAGAGCTCTTCCCACCGCTGTTCGTGGAGGCCTTCACCAGGAGACGCAGCAGAGTTCTGACGGCCATGGTGCAGGCCTGGCCCTTCACCTGCCTCCCTCTGGGGTCTCTGATGAACATACGTGACCTGGAGATGTTGAGAGCTGTGTTGGACGGGCTGGATGCACTGCTTGTCCAGAAGGATCGGCCCAGGTAAAGGGTCCCAGGGAGCTTGGGAGGGAGTGACATGGGGGACAGAGCAGGGTAAGGAAGAGTGGGGGTGCCCAAGGGAGGACCAGAGGCCCCTGGAGGTGCCAGTGAGGCAGCTCAGACAGCTGACCATCGCTGAGCCCCCTGGGAAAGGGCTCCCGGGATGGAAAGATGCTCCTCGTACTGGGACCACTGACAGGATGTGAACCTGCCTCCTCCCAATGGCACCTAAGGACACTGGGAGTGAGGACAGGCAGGGTCCAAGGGCAAGAGAGGATGAGGAAAGTCAGGCAGAGGAGAAGTAAGGGGGGCAGTGATGACTCGAGTGTGGAATAAAAGGTCAGGTCGCAGGTGGGTCCTTCCCTAAATTCTGAGACTGCCCCATGTCCCCCACAGGAGGTGGATCCTGCGAGTGCTGGATTTGCGGGATGTGGATGAGAACTTCTGGACCGTGTGGTCTGAAGCAGTGGCCAATACTTGCTCAACAAACGCCCTGGATATGAGAGAAACAGGGAAGGACTGTCCGGGTTCAGGAAGGGAGAAGCCCTTCCAGGTGACTGTAGATCTCTACCTCAATGTAAGAACACTGGATGAATCCCTCAAGTACTTCTCAGCGTGGGCCAAGCAGAGGAAAGAATTCGTCCACCTGTGCTGTAGGAAACTGGACATTCTTGCAGTGGCCTTCCAGAATATCAGAAATGTCCTACAAACGGTGGAGCTGGACTGTATCCAGGAGGTGGAGGTGAATTGCCATTGGAAGCTGCCCACCCTGAGACAGTTTGCTTGTTACCTGGGCCGTATGAGTCACCTTCAGACACTCCTTGTCTCCCACGTCAGTGCACCCACCTACCTTTCCCTGATGATGAGGAATAATTTTGTGCTCCAGTTCGCCACTGCACTCCTTAACCTGGACCGTCTCCAGGCCCTTCATATGTACTCTGATTCCTTCCTTGAAGGCCACCTGGACCAGGTGCTCAGGTGAGGAAAGGTGGGGAGTTTTCTCTGCAGACCAGAGCAAAGCCTCTCTCTGTCACAGTGAACACTAAGT
>CAUYPK010171375.1:0-94618 GCA_963574355.1 Loris lydekkerianus
CACACACAGTGTACTGCACATGCACACAGCCCTGACGTGAAGAGGGCACTCCCACATCACACACAGTGTACTGCACATGCACACAGCCCTGACGTGAAGAGGGCACTCCCACATCACACACAGTGTACTGCACATGGACACAGCCCTGACGTGAAGAGGGCACTCCCACATCACACACAGTGTACTGCACATGCACACAGCCCTGACGTGAAGAGGGCACTCCCACATCACACACAGTGTACTGCACATGCACACAGCCCTGACGTGAAGAGGGCACTCCCACATCACACACAGTGTACTGCACATGCACACACGCCCTTGATCATCACGACCGCATGTTGTTGGTGGCCCCACCATGTACACACAGCCTGTCCGCCACCCCAGCCCTCCACACTCGAAACATATGGTTCTGTGGCTTCGAGGAGGAAGAAAGGGCTGTGGGCTGCCCCGGCCACACTTCCTGGCCCAACAATCCCCGAGTCTTCCTGCTTACGAGGGGAGCGGGAAGGGGCGGGCGGAATACGCTGGAGCCAGGGCTCTGGGGTGGATCAGAGGAGTAATTAAAAACGAGCGAGTCATTGGTGTGGCAGTAATGTTAGTCCAGAGCAGGCCTTGGACTGAGACGGGCTCCCTGTTTGCTCATTAACATGGCTCATGGATCTTGCAATCTGGAATAAATTGAGTCTGGGGCAGATGGTCAGAGCTAGGTAATAAGAATCTGGAACCATCCACCCTTCTAATTTTCCTCCACGTTCCTCATTTAAGGAAAGAGAGATTTAAAAAACAAATAAGGTCTCAGAGGTACGAAGGAGCTGCAACCATATAGCTCTGCTAATTAGAAAGAGCAAATCTAATCAACATTGATTATCAGCATTGCCGATCATCTGTGGTAAAATTCTCATGCCACACGAGATTCTCCATTGCCACCTCTTCTTCAGGGTCGCTCCCTCTCCCACCTAGCCAGAGTACTCTCAGAAACAATGGGCTATTTTTAATACCTGCCTTGGAAAAACGCTCGGAAAGCAAATCTGTGCAAAGTATCCCAGGTAGGTGGTCCAGAGCCAAGTCTAAACGACTCTCTGATTATCTGTGCATTGGTGTTTTCTGCACCACTCTGTTTTTCCATCAGCTTGGGTGATTGGAAAGTATTCCCTCTTGACTACAGCCGTCAAGTTCAAGTTATGATGCTGAGTGATTTCAACCATGAAAACACTGCCAAATGGCAGTAGAGGTGTAGATTGTGATGGTTAAAATCTTATGCTCTGAATTCAAATAGTCTGTCTTTGGATCCTGGCTACACCCCTGGACACAGGTCCTGAGCCTAAGGTCTCGCAAGTGTAAAATGGATACAGAGTAGGGGGAGAGGATTAAATAAGAGGATGCACAGTGCCTGGCACATAACAATCCTGCAGGAGATGGCAGCTCCTATTATTATGGAGATGGGCTAAGTTCCTGCCCCTGAATTGTCTGAGAGTCTGCTCATCACTGCAGACCTTGTCTTGTCCTGATAGAGCAAAAGAAGAAGAGAATATTTCAGCAGTGTATTTTCAAAAGGATAAAAGATGTGGTCTCTTAGTAGTAGTGAGAAAGTGGTGGGCGTTTCACTCTACCTGCTCTCAGCGGCGGTGACACAAGGTCATGGTGGTGGATGACCGTGGGGTGATCGTGTCCTTGCCCTTCCTACAGTTTCCCTGATGAAATCCTCTTGTCTATTTCAGTTTGTTCACGCACTTGGAAAGAGGTCTCCATTGCCTTTAGGCTAAATTGGCAAGTCATTATAATAATAATAATACCTGTTATTACCAGCCAATCTCTCTTTCAGTAGTAAATTATTATTATATACTTGGTTAAAAGGGCCTGTGCTCTGGTAATTTGTAAAGGCCAGATTAAGCATAGCAATAAAATTTGAAGTAATAATAACGACATCTTGCATTTCCACGGTGCATGTATTTTTCAAGTACATAGTGTGTCGGCAGGCTGCTCTCTGACCTCCCCTGGCTAAGCAATCTTGGCACTGTGCCTTTTATTCTGTTCAGAACCCCAAGTTTTCAGATCACATGTCCCTTTGGAAATCTCTGTGCAGTGCCTCCTCAGGCTCTGGTGATAGCTGTGCCAGGCAGAGCCAGACCTGGTGGTGGTGGGGAGTTGTTTTTCTACGAACATGCATCCCTGACCCCACAGAGACAGCTTCTTTATTACGGCCATTTATTATTTACAAAGCACTGCAGGTAGACATGGCAGTTTGTGAGAAACAAAGACAAGGTCCCTGCCCTGTGGACTGGGAGGTTTTGTCCAGCATTTCATCTGTCTGAGCTGAGTTGTGGGGACGCAAGGCCAGCAGGGCTGGAGATCTCAGAGTGATGTCTGGGGCGGCAGAGTGGAAGGAAGGAGTCCTGACAAGGAATTTTAAATGGGGAAAGTTGGGGCAGGTGCTTGTAACTTCAAGCATCCCTCCAGGATCAGAGGAGGTTTATGGATATTCTGTGTTCCAGCCCAGGGAAGACAAATCCTGCCCATGTGCCTTTGAACAGCTGGGGAAAGAATAAGGCCCCAAATTAAGAAGATACGACAAATGCTCTGATGGCCCGAGAGGTTTTCACACCAGCACATGCCTCCCCTCCCCAAATTTTGTGACAGTTATCTTGTTTTTTCTCTGAGTGTTGGAGTGATGGGGATAGGAAGGCACATTAGTTAGTTTTTGAAAATGTATTATTATTGTTGTTGTTAATTCACTGTGTATCCTTACATAGACTCATTTTCTTCCTCCAGAAGGGTAATTTTCAGACTTTTCACACCCCTAATATTTAGCCACCCCTCCCATAGGACAATTACTCTTCCTCTGCCTGTATCTGCTTCAGCCAGGCCAGCCAGATGGTGCCTTCCAGCTCTGTGGTCTGGGTGACGCCACCCCCAGCACCTGCCTGCACTGTCTGACCACGCACCTACCAGACTCTCACGAGATGCTCTCACGGAGCAGGCCCTGAGCTGAAAAGATGAGTAAGGTCCCTGCCCCTCTGAAGCAACAGCGAAGGGGAATGAGGATATGAAAAAGCAGGGAGGTTGGGGCCAAAGCTGCCCCATTCTGCTGGAAGAGACAGAGGGGTTGGCGATGTGAACAGATTCTTGGGCTTTCATTCATTTGAAACGTTCCCGAGTTCCCAACCTCTGGAACAAGGGCTCAAATGCTGGGAAGGCTCAGAAATCCTGCCTTGCCCCAGGATCAGCACAAACTGATCACGTCCTTGGCATGGGATTCTTCCTGCTCAGAGCTCAGGGCTTAGTCTAATACCAGGCAAGTTCTGTAGCCAGAAACAGATATAAATTTGGCTGAGCAGCCCTGGTGAAAGTAAAATAGCTTCTGTAATGTACCAAATATGCACCAGATGGCTCTGCTTCCTACCAGCCCTGCAAGGCTGGTGAACAAAGCTGATTGCCTCCTTCATCAACATCTTCATCACCACCCCATTACTTCTTATTAAAGCCCTCTGGTACATGGTGTGCTTGGATGTTTAGCTGAGAACATCTCCCACTTCTCTCCCTTTACCCTCTCGGCCTCCACGCCCAAGTTGTGCCCATGGTCTGGGTTATCGTTTCCTGTGCAATCCTTCTCTGCCCTGTCTCCTGACCCCATCTCCTCCCACCACTCTCACCCCATTCCATCTTCATATTCCCTTCCACTTTCCAAGCCAGTGTCTCTCAAAGCCTAGCCCTCACCCCCACTGTGCCAGAATCATTTGGGGAATGTGTGAATACTGCAGATTTCTGGGAACTCCCACCCCCCCTCCACATGCTAATTCAGGGTGCCTAATGTTGGTCCATGGGTGTTTGCATTTTAACAAGTTCCCTGCCTTACACTGTTTCCTTCCCGCAAAGGTCAACGGCTTTGTCTTCCAGCTTCCCAGTTTAGAGAGGTTCCAACCGGAAGTAAAGCCCTAGAAGGGACACCAGCAGCCATGCATCAGAATTGGCTTGTACTTGATGGCAAAAGCAAAATTTTCAGGAAATTTGCAAGCTGGTTGTTAAATTGGTAGCTTGAAAGTTAGCCACAGGAGGACTATTTATACCACAGAAGTCATCAAACTCTGTAAATCAAGGATTTATTTTTTATTTTTAGAACTGGTTTACCAGCACACCACTGGACACCAACTTTCATCAGCCCAGCGCTGTGATTTGCAGAGGAGGTACCAAAGCCCAGAGAGGTAAGGAGCCTGTCCCAGGTCTTGTGACAAGTGAGGATGGAGCCACAGCTGGAATGTCTCTGTCTAGCATGCAGGAGAGCCCCGTTCCCTTTTCACAAATGCTTCGTGCCTGTTGGGAGGTTGCTTTGGAAGAATTCTTAGACCACAGGGTCTATGACTGTGTGAGTCACTCCGGGGTCTTCTGATTGCAAGTCACAGATTCTGACTCCCCTAAGCAGGAGAGAAATCTAATTGAAGGGATTGAGTTCACAGAGGAGAAAAGACTGTTGAAAGCCAGGCTTATGCAGGGACTGAGCTAGGGCAGCTCAGGAGTGCACGGAGCGGAAGCTGAAGGACAGCCTCCTCAGGGAGCTGCTGCTGGGTTGAACCAGCTTCAAACTCCTCTTCCTGCCCTGCTTCACTAGTCTCAAAATAAGAAGTCCTTGAAGAGCCTCTGAGTGGTGGTGGGCTCCATCCCCACCTCTTCACCAGGGATGGACGGGCACCTTGGCTGACCACAGAATGGGTGAGAGATAATTCTCCCAAGAGATCTGGTTGCATTGCAATGGGAAGAGGAGACTGAGACCAGGTAGCTAAAAAGCCACAGTGCCCTCTATGGACTTGGACACCCCAGTGAGCTCCAGGAAGCCTGGCTCAGGCTCTGCTCCCTCAGCCCCCCAATCCAGTGCAGACTCTCATGCTGGCTGCCGTTGGCCTCGTGCTGGGACTGGGAAAGCTGACTCAAGCTCTCTCATACTTAACTGTAAGGGCTCCCAGTGGTCTTCTGTTCACCCCCGGGCCCTCTCTTAATGAGTCCACTACCGTCAAAAGCTAACAATTCCATCTCTTTATCTCCATGCCCACAGTTTGAGTTTCCCATTGGACATATCCACTTTGGAGGCATTTCTCAGATCCAGCTATCCCTGCACTGCTGCTGCACCTGCCTTCATCAGGTCGTATATTCTCACTTTGTCTTTCTCAACAGATTCTGGACTCTCTTTTCTCCATCGTCATTTTCTTTCATCCAATCCACCCTCTGTGCTGTACCACACGACATTAAAAGCAGACCACATCACTCCTACCCTTCGATAACATCTAATACCCTCCCCCTTTTTCCTTGCAATAAAGCCCCCACCACCTCTGCACCATACTAGACCTTTTGTGACCTGACCTTGACCTGTCGCTCTTGCCCCATCTGCCCCCCTGACATACAGCTTTGCCCTTGTCACGTGCAGCCTCTCCACAGACATACCCAGCCTTCCTTTGCCACTCTCATGCCGTCTCACACGCTTTTCTTCTGTATGTGGGGCCCCTGCCCAGAAATGTTTTCCGGAAAGTGTTTATACGTCCTTTATGACCCAGAAGACAAGATAGAAGATGTGGGTGAAGTGACAGTGCATCACATGGAGATTCCTTGGTGAGATCCTTGCTGCCCCAGCTACTCAGATATTATTTTTCTGTCCCGCGTATTTCCACAACTCTTCGCTCATAAAGTTCAGACATCATTCCACTTTAATAAATGAATTGACATGTTTTTCCACCTCATCATGGACACTTGCCAACGTTTTGGCCACCCAGGCCTTTTCACATCCTGCCTACGTTTGGGGAATGCTGTTCTGTGAAGCTCCACATCCCACTTTAGGAGGCAGACCCTCCCTCCCCACCCTCCCTTGCAGCTGGGACACAGCACGTGGGGGCAGCACATCTGCCTGTGGAGGACTGTGAACCAGAAGCTGGTGAAGAAGAGCAGTGAGAGCCGGGAGCAGCATATGCTCACAAAGGTGGCTTCTGTCTACCTCTGTCTCAGAACATTCCAATCAGAGTATCCAAGGTCCTGTATTGGCAGGGTCACCAGTTTAAGCCGTTTGTCTGCCCCAGCAGTGGGACCAGCACTGCCTCCTCTAGAATAGTTTTGCAAAGCATTTTGGCTATTATTCCCAGATGCATAGCCTCCCAGAGATGTTGTGATCTAATTAATATTCGTTAATACATGTGCTAGGTATCCCAAGTTGGTGTCTGATTTTCACACCTGGAAAGACCTTCCACACACAGCATGTTTATTCCTTTCTTCCCCACCCAGTGCATGGCATGGAGAAGCTTCTTTACACAAGTGCGTAGAATAAACAAATGAGCTTTTTGGAGGAGGCTGATTATCTGCCAGCTTGATTTTAATAGTTGCAGGCTGGAGTTAAGGAGCTGAACATACTGCATATATTACTTGCGTCAGGAATCTGTGTCCTGCAACTTTTTTCAAGGAGCTCAGGACTGCTCCAAGAGGAATATTGAACAACACATAAGATTATTTTAATTTGTATGTAAAATTCCTTTTCCGCTTGACTTTTCCATAAAACTCTTAGACTTGGAATTTCATTTCATTTCATTTTTTAAACACCACTATGTTCCTGCTTTCTTTTTGTTTCTTCCCACACCGTTTTATGGAAGAATTCAATGAATTTCACTGCCCAGGAAGGGAAGTCATTTCCCAGACACAGCACGGGCTGCCTGTGTGCCATCTCCTCATGAGGCCCTGGAAATGATTTTCTTTTGTGATAGGGTCTTCACTAGCAGCAGAGCAGAATGCAGGAGGCCTTTGATTTCATAAGATATTTGGTAGAGTCTCACCTTATTTCCTCGAGGAGAGGATAGAAAATGTGGCTTGAATAATAATGCATTAAGGGGAAGGGAGAGGAGGAGACTCTAGTTCTCTACCAAAATCTCACCTCCTCTCTTCCCCAGGCACAGGAGAGGAGCTGGCCCCGGGCTGCCCAGCTCACTGCACTGCCCGTGTTGCGTGAAGTCAGGTGCACTTGCATGTCTGAGTTCTCTCCACTGGCCCTTCCAGGCCTGGCCCATGAATCTCATTCTCGCTCCTCCACGTTCTTCTTCCCCTTCCTGTAGGTGGGAATGGTGACCAGCAGAGCAACTTAGGAAGCTACAAGCTGAAGACACAAGAGCTACCATCAGCCTGGTCCGTGACTGATGGTGGAAGGGCGGCTTCCTGCCAAAGTGGAACCTCTCTAGGCTGTTACATGAGAGAAAAATAAATGTGTACACCTGTTAAGCCCCTGAGTTGTCATGGTATCTCTCATTACTGAATTTACGTTCCTTTAACTCATGGGATTGGTTGGTGTGACAGCCATATCCAAGGGATGGTGACCAATGCTTCAGCCTCAACTTGGAAGGAGGACACCAGAGGCGTGAAACGGCCTTCTGTCATGCGGACCCAAGATGTTTTAAGCAATAACTCAGACCAAGCTGTGGAACCAGTACCTGTCAGATTCAAAGATGGCACAGTGCTGAGAGGGGATAGCTGGTCAAATTCAAAGTCATCTCAATAAGCTAAAAATGACAGGTGGTATTTTCCAAGCGCTTACAGGAAGCCAGGCTCTGGGTTAAGTACTTTCCATATATGATCTTGTTTAATACTTATGATAATCTTACAATGTAGGAACATTATCTCCCTCGCCAAGAGGGGAAAACAAACATCGAGAGATTAAGTACGGAACTGGTAACTAGGATGATAATAGGACTCTGTGGTCGTAACCACATGGCTCAGGGTGGCCCTGGGTGCAGGTTCGTTAGAAAAGTCCTGGCCGTGCCTGTCGTCTCCACGAAATTATTAACAGTAATAATAGCGCCCTCTTTTTCCATCTTTAAACTGTCACAATTTGGATGATAAATTATATGATCGCTTTAGTGATTCTCCCCAGCCTAAAACTGGCAAGCTCAAACTGAAGGGAAATCATTGCAGAGCCTCATACATCAAATGCTCAAATATGGGAAAACTCAAGGGAGGGGTCCATTTTCTCTAAGATTATATTGCACCAGCAGGACGATGAGGCTCTAAAAATGGCACTGGAAACTTGCATCTCACCACTAATAGCTGTGGCGATTTCAGAGCAAGGGAGGAGTTGGTCCTGCTGCGCTTGGTGCTCAGATGCTTTCCCGGAGCTGTATTTTCCGAGGGGTGGCCAACCACAGTGGGAGCATTTTCAGAGGATTGTGTGCTGGTGCAATCCTGGGAAACTAAATCAGGTGAGGACTGAGCGAGGGCACAAGGGATGCTTTGCCTGGAGTCAAGCAGACGTGAGGGACACATGAGCTGTCCTCATATGTCCCAATGGCTGCCACGTGGTGGAGGGATCAGGCTGATGCCAGGAGCTCCAGATGGCAGATCCAGGACTAGGTGGAATGACAAGGAAGCAGGTTCCAGCTCAATTTCAGGAAAAACTTTCTAACAATCTGAGCTGTCTGACAATATGTCTGCCTTGCAAAGGATGGAGCAGCCGGTCCCTTGTCACGTTCAAGCCAAGGCGGGCAAGACCCCAGCCAGAGATGTAGTAGTAGGTGGCATCTTCCCCAGGATTGGGTTTGAACTAGATGACCCCAGTGTTCCTTTCTTAAATTCTGTGATTCCAACAACAGGAAAGGGGTCGCTGACACAAGACAGGGCCCAGAATGTATTCAGGGGGGACCCAATCACAGCCTGGGATTTTTTTTTAAAGAGCAAATAGACAGCGTTTTGGGTGCCCCATTGTCCATGACCAGCTCTGAGTTACCATGAAGGCAGGTTGGGGACTGGACGGGAACTCATTAGGGCTGATTCTGTAAATGGTGCCAGGAGTTAGAGACTGTGTCTCAGTATCCCGAGAGAGGAGCTCCAGGGTGTTTAGGGCCCAGAGGAGCTGGGAGAGGGATCTCTGAGCTGGCCCATGTAGGAACAGGGAAGAAAGACGGAGAACAAGCATCAGAAAGAGCTGAGTGCCCCTAAGGCCTGCACTGCACAGGCCCCGAGGGACTTGCTGGTCCCCAAATTTCTGACCCAGAGCAAAGAAACTTCCTCTTTCACATAAGGCACTGAGCTGAGGACTGAGGATACAGAGGGGAATAAAGCAGGATTTAAAATTAAAATGTTTCTTGCTTTTAAGCAACAATAACTTATAAAGCAAAACCTTGAACTGGTTTAACTAGAAAGGTAATTTACTGATCTATGTCGCCGACAAGCCTACAGGTGGCTCTAGTTCCAGGCAATGGTTGATTTAGCAGCAGTGCCTCAAATAATGTGCCCAGGACTCCATTTCTTCCTCTCCGTTTCTTAGCCCCGCTTGGCTCCATTGCTGGCGGACCTACTGCCCCAACCCTTGGTGCTGGTGCTGGTGCTGGGTTTCTTCCAGTATCCCAGGAGGCTACATGTCCAGCAGGGGAGAAAGTCCAGGGTGTATCAGTTCCAGGCAGAGCCCCGAGGCCCAGTCTGGTTGGCCTGGCCCAGGGCATGAGCCAATGACCGTGACCCATTGGGAGAATGGAGGTAGGATGTGCCCGTGAGTGAAGCTGTGCCGCTGGAGTTGCAGCATCAATCCTGCACACACCGCCAGGCCAAAATGGGGAGGGAGGAAGGCGCCAAGGGAAATTTGGTAAACTGTTTCCCAGAGGAGAGGAAGTAAATGCTGGGCTGCAGACAGAGGGCCAGCTGGTATGGGTCCTGATCTCAGGGAGCCCCCATGGAGGTACCAGGTAGTTATGACTCTAAGGAGACAGTCCCCTCTCTGAGTGGAAGTCCTGGGTGCTGGTGGTGTGGGCAAGTGCCTAACGCAGGTAGGCATTGATGTGGTTAGGGAAGTCTTCCTGGAGGAAGCGGCATCTACACTGAGACCTCAACAGAAATAGGGTTTAACCAGGTGATAAGAGGAAAAGAATCTTCTAGGTAGAGGCACAGGCATGAGCTAAGCCAGCAGGTGAGAGAACCTGACAAGTTTAGGGATTGGAAGAAATTCACTGTGGCAGGAGCAGCCTTCCTGGGGGCATGGTGCCCCGAGGCAGCCAAGATTGCTGTCCACTGGCAGCAGTTATGAGCACTCTGACTGGGGCAGCCCCAGCATGTCCCCTCACCATCTCTGAGGGACAGCACAGGACTCTGAGGGAGGAGACTCAGCATGGGCAAATGTGGGTGGGGAAGGCAGAAACCCCTGTCTGAGCAGGTTCTTTGGGGAGCCCCAAGCTAAATGTCACAGTTTTGCCTAAAGCAGGCTTGAGATGAAAGGTGCTATTAAATTACAGGCTGAGGTAGGAACTGCATTCATATTTTTCACTAGATTTTGAAGTGTGATACATGATCCTTCAGAGAAAAGGTCTTTATCCTGGCTGTACATCAGGATTTGAGGGGGAGCAGTTTTAGAAATGGTGTCATAGTGACTACAATTCTGTGGGGATGGCCCCCAAGCCCAGCAGGTGCTCCTGTGCATGGCCAGCCCAAGGGCCACTGTTTTCGCTTTACTGGGGAGAGAATATCTCTGGGCAGGTGAGAGGGTGGGCTGCAGGCTCAGAGAGCCCCGGGTTAACTAGGTCCTTCCATTTGCTGTGTGACTTGTGTAGGTTTCCTGGTCTCAAGCCTCATGTTCCTCCTCTGTGTGATGAGGATAATGACAATACCTATTTAATGGGATCTTTGTAAGGATTAAATGAAATTATCTTTGTAAATTGCCTAGGATACGAGAAACCCCCCAGATGGAAAATACTGTTACCACCGCATTAGAGATGATTTCATCTTTGCACACATTTGAATACCGTTAATTCATTCTTTTTTCTGTAAATGTCCACTGAGACCCTTCTAAGTGCCAGGCACTAGGACTATGGCAGTGAATAGACAGAAATCCCTGCCCTGTGGAGCTCCCTTCTAGTCAGGTAGGCAGACAATAAACAAATACTCAACAGGTGATTTCAGGTAGTGATAAGTGTGAGGGGGGCGTAAGGTAGAATAAGGGGGAGGGGGCCAGGCCTACGAGCTGTGAGAGAAGGTCTGCAGAGGTAGGATAAGCTCTCACCTGTTTTGTAAGGACTGCTCTGGCTGCTACAGGCAAAATTGGGAGGTGTCATCCAGGTGCCTATTCCAGGACAGGCACACCTTCCTTCTCCTCCTGGGGTAGCAGCCAACCTCTATGATGGCCCCTCGTCCTTACCTCCTGGGATTCATGTCGTGTGAATCAGCTTGACTGTGGGCTGAACCTGATAAATTGCTCCCAGCATATACAACACAGCAAAATGATAGGACGTCACTTGTAAGACTCGGCTAGTCAAAGTCTGTGACCTCTGACCTGCTCACTCACTTCTGGCTTTCTCTACTGTCAGCTGCCCTAGGGAGAGATCCCCCTAGTGACCTTGGAAGTGGATTCTCTTCCAGTGGAGTCTTGGGATGCCTACAGCCCTTTAATACAGGTGAGAGACACTGGCCAGAGGGATGTAGCTAAGCCACACTGGGATCCTTAACTCACTGTCAGAAAATAAAATGTTGTCATTCTTAAACTACTAAGGTTTGGGGTGATTTGTTCCACAGCAACCGAGTAATGAGTTGTTAAAAGTAAGGAGTAATACACTTGGTAACAGTTTGTAAACTATGACCTGGTATAGCCAATCAGAAGCTTGAGAATTACAAAAGGATCACTGCAATGTCTTCCCTCCCATACATCAAGGTTCACTCACCTCTTCCAGATATTTAATGAAAATACATCTTCTCGTTCTTTGCTTTCTTGGCCACTTGTTATAAAATAACAAACTACCTCCCTTCCCCCATCTCTATACTCTCCTGCCTTATTTTTCTCTTTAACACTTGTCACCACCTGCCATTCCATACATCTTATTTATATATTTTGTTTATTGTCTATACCCTCACCTTGCTGCCTCTAGTAAGTTCCACGCGAGCAGGGATTTTTGACTGTCTGGACCATTGCTGTATTCCCAGACTCCCTAGAATCATGTATCACGTAGTAGGTGCTCAGAAACGTTTGTTCCCACATTTACTGCTGTGCCAGTTCAGGAAAGGCAGGAACAGGAGGGACAGCTGGAGTTGACCAAGGACGGTGCTGTTCTGTTCAGCAGTGCTCCACTCACGCAAAGAACAAACAGCATCAATCAAAGCAAAGCCTGGTCTGGGAGGCAATGAGAATTCCAGAACATCAAATATAAGCAGCAAGAAGGAAGGTGCCAAGCAGCAAAAGGGAAGCCTGGAGAAGCAATGTTTGAACAAAGCCACCCTCTGATGTGAGTCAGCTGCAGGTGGCCCCCCAGCCACAGTCCCCCAGTTACTCCACTAGGTAGGGGAGCACGTAGCGGGCGTTCCGGCATCTAACATGTCTTTGAACCGGCCGCTGGGCTCTGTGGTATTTGTTGCATCCTCTAAGCTCTCTTCCTCCCAATTTCACATAGAAAAATCAGGTTTCACCTTTTTAGAAATAAAGGTAGGGGCGAGGGAAAAAGAGACTGAAAAAGGGAAGCACATCCCCGTGGAGAGGCAGCCAGGGAGCCCTGGACTCTTAATCTTTGGTTCTTTGATGGATCATTGCTGGATTCCTCTTTGGGGGTGATCATACTGACATTTCCTAGTAAACTTTTCTTTAGCTCTTTAAAAACCTAATTTCTCTACCCCACAGCACCTGTGTCAGGGAAGGCTGCTGCCAACCTACAGATAGAGTGTGTAAATTCCAAAGGATTCCCCTTCTGTGTGGACACGGCTCCACTAGCACATGGTTTGGGGGAAAGCTGCTGCCTTTGCACCAAGTCCAGAATTCAGGTCTAGTCGCCCCCGTGGATGGGCACCTTTGCACAGCGTACAGACTCACATCCATCCACAGAGAACCAATTTCAGCATGGCTGCCGGCCAGTCTTCAAGTTTTGTCTTGCCACCACCCATAAACACCAAATATGTAAAGAGTAAAACCCGAAAACCAGCTGAAGCCAAAGGAGGATGTTGAATAATGTTCTAGAATGTGTGTTTCTTTCCTAAGGGGGAAGAGGATGTTCAGTCCGGAAATAATCCTTGCTACTAAAAGGAGCCAGTTCCCAGCCCAGCTCACTATACAGGCAACGGCGTGGAGGCAAAGCAGATGCTGATGGTGGAGCAAAGCAGCACCTTCCCAGAACCATGGTTAGGTAATAAATAACCGACTGTGGGCATTTTGCAGAACACATTGGAAGAGGCAACCTCCCTAGATAGCAATTGATGTGGCCTTTGTTATTTAAAATCTGAACTTTGAGAAATCACAGATGTAGAGATTGAGAATTCTCTGTAATTAGTAACAAGAGCCTTGACACAAGGAAAAAATCCTTCTGAACCCAGACCAGTAAGAACCAAGAAGCAGGTAGAAAAGAAGCAGCAGATCCGCTGGACTTGGGTAAGATAAAATCAGCAGACTCATCAACTGCTTAGCTTGGAACGTATGGAAATCAATATCAGAATTCTGCTGCAATTTTCCGAGTTAACAATACAGTAAATTTTAGGCAGTTCTTATTACATAATGTGAGACTCCACCACTCTCAATTAACCTTTGTCTTATCTTTATTGAAGTGTAAATTAAAGAACACTTTCCAGGATTTTCATAAATGGAATCTGACTGAGAAAAGAGCCCCACCTAACTCCCGCTGAGAGGATCCTTCCATCCAGAGTGGGCAGGGAAAATAACACAGCCTCCCGCTCCGGGCCAGCAGGGCTGCACCTTACAAAGGTGTTATGCACGGCTGCCGGCCACGCTGGCTTTTTGGTAGTCATCTGTGTGACAGAGTTTCCAGGAAGCTCTCTCACTGTCACTGAGTCTGCTCCCCTTGGCGGGGTTTATTTTTGCCTTGTCTCAGCCCCCTAGTGCTCCAGGCAACTGGGGTGGCTCATAGCAGGGACCTTAGTAGACTAAGTAAAAGCCATTTTGTTTCATGATTGTGGGGAGAGCACCAGCCCATTCACGAAGGATCGACCCTATGACCCAAACACCTCCCACCAGGGCTCGCCTACAACACTGGGGAATAAATTTCAGCATGAGATTTGTAGGGAACATTCACAAAGGGAGAAGAGAGGACCAATTTCAGCAATCTTTTAAACTGATAAAATCCATCTTTGTTCCCTTCTCTTCTTTCGCTGGCCAGCCTCACTGCCTCCATCCGGGCTGCCAAGAACGGTCTCTTTCCCTCTCCTCTGTCATCTCCGTGAACCAGCCCATGACCATCCATGACCCCCGCTTTGGTCTGTTCATCTTCATAGGATTGCACGCTTCCAAATTATTCCGTATTGCTATGTCCACTATATTTACAATGGCGTGCAGCAGGGTCTCTAGAACTTTCTCATCATGCAAAACTATAATTCTATACCCATTGAACAATAATTCATCTTTTCCGCCCTGCCCCCCATTCCTAGCCCCTGGCAGCCCCTATTCTATTTTCTATTTCTAAGAGTTTGACTGCTCTGGGTACCTCATATAATAGAATCATCTAGTACCTGTCTATCAGTGACTGTATTATTTCACTTAGTGTAATGTTTTCAAGGTTCATTCATATTGTAGTTTGTGTCAGAATTTCCTTCTTTTTTAAGGCTAGATAATATTCTGTTGTGTTTATACACGGTACCTTCCCCTGTTCTCCCACTGATAAATATTTGAATTGCTTCCACCTCTTGGCTATTGTGAATAATGCTTCCATAAACATGCTTGTGCGAACTGGCTCTCTCTTGTAATACAACTACCTTAAAAATATCCAAAATGAAAAAAGAACTGACAGGATAAAGCTCCACTTTGCCACAATGGAAAAAAAAAAATCAGCTGCCTACTTTGTCACTCACTTTGGAACTTGCTTGCTGGTGTGAAAGTTATTTTGCATAAAATTATCTATTAATTCAAAGCTTTTGACTCTATTTAAAGCTTCACTTTAAAGTTTGACTTTTTTTAGTTCTTCAGAAGTTTTTATTATCTGAAAATGTTCAGAAATGTCTCCATTCATCTGAGATTTCTGGAATGCTTTATTCTTGAACAGAGTGTCCTATAATTCACACTAATATGTGAGTGACTGTTGAATACTCTCCCTATCCAGCTTTAGCTTTTAAAACCAACATATCTTTACCTGGCGGGATTGAAAGTAGGTATTGAAGGGCTATATGTGGGCCGAAGTCCTCCGTTAAATCAATTACCTCCCAACGCCTTTCCCAGTTGGGCACATGAGCAAGGCAATCTCGGGTGCTGTCCCCAGGGTGCTGAAAGGTGTCTGCCTGCTTGCTCTATCTGACTCCACCTCTCCCTTTCCTATTCAAAAAAGCATTTAAAAAATATAAGCAAACACAGTAGATGTTGTTATAGGGATAACCTTGGATTTTCTCTGGTTTATTTTTATAAAAAGAGAAATCACTTGCAAACTCCAGTATTTGAACTTTAATAGAACAAAATACTTGTGATGCACCTAGCAAACAGTTTGCTGACAGTGTGAGCACACTGTGATGGGAACTTCTGCCCTACAGGTTGGCATTCAACCTTTTCCACACACTTGAGTACCCAGCCTTGGAACAGGTGAAGACAAACAAAATTATGGTTGCCCAACTCCTTCCTTCCAACTAGAGGGAAAGGCAAAGAAGAGGAGCAGAGCAGAGCAGCAGGTTCTTGGAGGGGCCAGGACTCTCGAATGCCCTGTGCAGCTCCCCGCAACATCCATTATTCGGGGAGCTCTGGGTGACAAGCCCAGGTATTTCGAGATGGGATAGCTGAGGATGCTGGGGGTGCTGGGAGCTAGCAGAGTGTAGTGGCTTCAATATGTAAAGGCCAGACAAACGTGGCTTCAAGTCCAGGCTCTGCGACTTCCTACTTTTTGTGAACCTTGGTGAGTTATTTACCTCAGTTTTCTTGTCTGTATAATGGGCTTTAAACATTCTGTTTGAGGAAATCTGATGTTTGCATCTGTCTAGAATCCCTCCTCTAGCCCCTTCTTTCTTGTAGGTAATCCGTTCCATGGGGTCTAAATGTGGCCAATGCCTACTTCATTCTCCCAGTAAGTGGGGAGGCTTGTGCGTCTGGTTATGCCTGATCAGAGTATTTCATCCTCCCCAACCACACGCTTGATTTAGCAAGGAGCATACAACCCAAACTGGTCAATTGGGCCTTTCTGGTGGGGCTACTCAGAAAGGTTCTTTCTGTCAGAGCTGCCAAAATGAAAGAATGGGAGTCTGCAGTGCAGGGAATAGGCTAACAAATGGAGCCAAGACGAAGTTAGAAAGAGAGTCCTAAGGAAGCCATTGGATCTTCTAATTCCAGCCACGTCTGAAAGCAGACACATTTCTGAATCCCAGTTATCTAAGTCAATAAATTTCCTTTTTTTGTTTAAATTAGTTTGACTTGGGCTTCTGCCATTCGTCTCCTAAAGTCTTGATGAGTATATTACCTTGAGGCTTTTGGGGGAATAAAGCTTGTAAGGGGATTAAGGTTGGGCCATGGTGTTATGTTTTTGTCTCCTAAGACCAGACTGGGGCAGGCTGGGCCTCAGGTAGAAGCCAGAGAGCTATTCTCTCCGGGGCCCAGGCCAGGAGAGGGGGAAAGGCAGAGCCCACAGTCTCTCTGTTCCCGTCTCTCCTCAGTCCATCAATGTGCACATGACCCTGGAAACACTTATTCACCACTAAGAATAGCTGTCTGAATAAGTCCTCAGCATATATCTATATAGCTCAGTAACCACTATGGGCACCTGAAATCTGTACCAGGTTGTAAGTTTTACTCAATTTTTATAGTGAACTTTACTTATGGAGCTATAGAATAATGGAGTTGGGAGGTACCTGCCAGAGAATAAAATCCTTCAGTTCCACCCCCCCCAGGGACAGAAGGTGCATTGGGCTAATGACCTGCTCCAGGTCACCCAGCCAACCTGCAGAGGCAGGTCTGTACCAAGTCTCCTGATTCCCAGCTCCCTTTACCACTCAGCTCCAAGGTCAGAGTCACCATTCTTAGCTTAGTTATTTGTCTCACTCTAAGAAAAGCCAGGGAGAATCTGGCCAAAATACTTGATCCCCTTCCTTCCAAAGCATCTTTCCCATTGTCTAGGCACTGTCTATGAAAATCCCACAATTACAGATAGTTTCCTTTCTCTCCCCACACCACCGTGATAACAAATTAAGTTACCACGGTGAGGGTGGGTTTATTAGATGTCCTCCCTAGAGGTGCCTGGAAGAGAGGTGGGAGGAGTGATTCTAAAGAAACGGGGAGGGCAAAGAGGGAGGAAGCTCACGGGGTGGAGGAGGGGCGCAGCCAGGCCTGGGGGGGGGGGCACCTCCCATCAGCCTTGCCCTCTGGACAGGCCTCTAGCTGTGCGACTCTACTCCAGCCAGGAATCCCTCTTTTCTGCGGGGATGTCATGCATACCAGGACACCTCTCCGAAAGGATTCTGTCCTCAGAGCCAGCTGGGCCTCTTCTCAGTCCCCCGCCCAGCCCTCTCCTCCCTCTCACAGAGCGCCCATCTGGTGCTGCAACACCCAGGGTCTGCTTTACTCACGGGCCAGGTGGGGTGCTGCCCTGTCCCAGGTGTTCTGCGTAGCAGTGCTGCCAAGTCCCCACCTGCCTGCACAGTGCAGCCTCCCCACCCCTCCTGCCCCAGCCTCTCCTCCCCTCCTCTCTGTCCCTTTCTGTTGTTGTTCTCTAGTGCAGCCCCCTTGACCCCCTCGCTTTCTCTCCCTGCCATCTCCCTTCTCCCTCTCCCACTCTCCCCTTCCTGCTCCCTCTGCCCTTGTCTTTCTTACTCAGATGCATTAGTCATGGGGGGTCACAATTATGGAGGCCAGTGTTCTGAAGTCAGAATTTCCCAAAAGGTGATCTAATGATGAGCATTTCCAACAGTTGCTAATGCAGGTTTTATGTGTTTAAAAAAATAACAGATCATCCTAGCACTCTGGGAGGCCAAGGCTGGTGGATTACTTGAGCTGAGGAGTTTAAGACCAGCCTGAGAAAGAGTGAGACCCCATTTCTAAAAAATAGGTGGGCATTGTGGTGGACACCTGTAGTCCCAGCTACTTGGAAGGCTAAGGCAAGAGAATCGGTTGAGACCAAGAGTTTGAGGTTGCTGTGAGTTAAGATGCCATGGCACTCTACCCAGGGCGACAGAGTGAGACTATCCCAAAATTAAAAAAAAAAAAAAAAAAATCATGACTTACCAAACATGATGGGTAAGAATTCAAATACAAGCTTGGATATGTAAGAAATCACATGTTACCTTATTTTCTTAAAGTCCGGTTGACTGAGCCTGAGCCTCCAACCCTCTGGGTGAATGAAAAATTCATCCTCAGTTGCCACAAAAAGCTCCTCCTGATCCAGGCCTCTGCCCTACAGGACACTGCACTCCAGGGCCATGTCCTGAGGTCTGACACACAGCAGGGCTCAGACTACAGTGGCATCAGCAGTGTGCTCTGGGCCCCTGCATGGCCGCAGGAAGAGCGTGGCTCTGTTGAGCGCATGCCAGGTTTGGGCTCAGGGAGCTTTGCGGAGGCCGGAGCCTCTGTGCCTGGAACCCTGCTTCCTCATCCTCACCACCAAGTCCTCACAGCCCCAAGGGGCCCTGTCTAGTACCAGTTTCCCCCAGAATTCCCACCCCGTCAACCTCTGCTCCCTCCTCATCTTGAAGACTTTCTAGCTCCCTCTCTGCTCTCGCCTCCCACCCTCTCTGTACTGGTCAAAGCACTTGCCTGCTTCCTTCTGCTTGGGGAGGATTTAGCAGAGTTTCCACAGTCAAAGGCAGAAAGGTGTGTCAACAGGTGCTACTGAGATCCTCCGAAACAAATCTCCCCTCAGTCAAAAGGCCAAGAACTTTCTTCGGGAGAAAGGGTTGGGGGAGGAACTACAATGAGAACAAGAGGCAAAGAGGGCCTCACTAAACAGCCCAGTTGTGCAGAGAGAGACTGTGCCCTTTTCGGAGAACATCTCAGAGCTGCTGTGCACTGTGAACCTCCAGGGTGGACAGAAGTGAAAGCCTCTCCCGTGGGTATATGACCTGCAGGCGCCCCTCTGCCCAGCGTCTCCAGGATTCGTTCCACAGAATATACCTTGGGAAAGTGCACTCCAAGATGACTGCTAATATGCCCAGCTCTGGCCTTTGCCTCTCAGCATGGACATTACCTAGTGGACACTTGGAAGGGCAGATTGATGCTGGAGTATAGTGGCGAGGAAACAGGCTGAGGTTTCAAATCCTGCCTCTGTCACTTTTACACTGCGACCACAGCAACTTAGCTTCACTGAAGCTCAGATTTCCCTTCTATATAAAATGGGGGTAGTAATAACAGCTAATAGGATTGCATGAAGATCACATGCAGTGATGCACGCAGAGCATGAATAACAGCTTCTAAAATATAGCAGATGGTGAATAGTTGCAGTGACAGCTGTTCCTGTAAGCACTGTTATCAATCAGCCTGAAGCTGAGGGTTCTGTGAGCAGCAGCGCAACCTGTCAAACTGGGCTTCTGAGAGGTTTACCTGACAGGGCTAAGGTGTACAAATGGGGTACAGAATGTGGAAGCTGGTTAGTTGGAGGGAAAATGAGGGAGCAGAGGAGTGACGTCCTTTCCCAGCAAAGCTCCTCAGTATGGGGCCTTTTCCACAGTTTCCAGCACTTTTGGAGGCCAAGGAAGGAGAATCACTTGAGACCAGAAGTTTGGGCAATATAGTGAGACTCTTGTCTCTACAAAAAATTTAAAAAATTAGTCAGGTGCAGCGGCTTGTTACTGTAATTTAGAGAGATTCAGGAGGCTAAAGTGGGAGGGTCACTTGAGGCCCGGGAATTCTATTAGCTGTTATTACTACCCCCATTTTATATAGAAGGGAAATCTGAGCTTCAGTGAAGCTAAGTTGCTGTGGTCGCAGTGTAAAAGTGACAGAGGCAGGATTTGAAACCACTTGAGGCCCGGGAATTCTAAGCTGCAGTGAGCTATGATAGTGCCTCGCTGGTAGAGCAAAAATTCTGTCTCAAAATGAAGGAAGGAAGGTATTAACAAGACTGCTCTTAAGACTGATTTAAAAAATAAATAAAGAGGTCTTAGGGTGGATTCAAGACCTTGAGATACTGACCTATCAACTTGCTGCATGGCCGCAGGCTCCATCACTTTTACCCAGCTCCTTGCTGTTAGAACGTGGTCTCACGACTATGAGGAGGCCTTCATAACATCCAGGGGAGGTTTATAAAGAGCTGAATTAGGGCAGGAATGATGCAGAGCAGAGAAAGAGAGACCCCCGATGCCATGGAGTTAGAGCCTCGCATTGCCTTGCCCTGAACACCAGCCTGCTCCTGTTTATCCAGGGGGTTCCCTCCAGCTGAGCCTTGCAGGTGTCTCCTAGTGGCAGGAATCAGGCCAATCTGTGGTGCAAGACGGTGGTAGATAAAGATGGTGCATCCCACAAATGTAGCGCCTGCAGTTTCTCCTCCCCTGAGGCTTGAGAAGTCCGTGCTAAATGGACAGGCACAGTCCCCTGCTGCATCATGGCTCTTGCTCCAGGGGCTGACAGTCAGGGCTAAGACAGGTCACAGGCACCTGCCACAACACAGCCCCACTGTCCTCTCCAGCCCCTCCACAGCGGGGAGGGCTGCTCCTGCCCTCCTGCCCTCTTCCCACTCCCCTTTCCCCCCACACTGTCTCTGCCCCCTCAGTTTCTCTGTAGTCAGATTAATGAAAGTACCAGGAGGATCTCGCTCCCAACACAAAGCCATTTGCACAGCTGGTGCTGTGCTTTGTCCCCTCCTAATGTTGCTTCAGGAGCAAAGTGATTTCGGCTGCGGTATTAGAAACAGGCTGTCGAGTAGTAATGGCACATTAATTTTGAGTGTGTGCAGACGTACAAGTGGCAGTTCTGAGCTGAGATGTTTCATTTGTATAGAATTGAGGCTCGTGACAGCTTCCTCCCCCCGTCACTCTTCATTCACCTTTAAGGTGTGGAGCAACGTGGGGCTGTCTTCAACAGCTTGGCAATGGTGACAGGCTCTACAAGATGTGGGGTACAGCTGGGTAGAAGTGGTGTCTCCAAATCATCAAATCATAGGCCTAGAAGAGGCTTTGGGTAGAGGTCTATCCCAGGGCCTTGTTTTATGGTGTGGCCCTAAGACCCAAAGTTAAAGGAACTCAGGAAGGACACACACGGTTTGCACCAGAGCAGGGAGAATGCAGCCACCTACATCTCCCCCATAGCCCCATGCACTCGAATCCCTGCCCTGCACCTGCTGTGGTCTAGAGTCTTTCTACCTGGAATCGGTCTGTAGCAAGATAGAGGCCAGACAGTCAGCCCTTCCTCGGGTGGGGCTGCAAATTTCCAGGAAACCAGGCCCGGGGGATTGGACTGCTCAGAAGCCTGTTGGGTTCAGCCTTGCCCATAGGGCCTTGCTCACTGGCTGGCAGAATCACAATTGTCTATCAACCCAACTGTCTATCAACTCCCCTCTCGCCTCCCCTCTTCTCTGCCTTTGAGACAGCACGCATCTCCATTCCTGACTCGCAAGGCCAGGGCCCTGCCTCAAGACCGTCCACTCCAAGGCTTTAGGGAACCTCAGAGAACATCCAGTCCCACAGCCTAGGAGGACACTGAGTGCCAGAGAGGGCAGTGAAAGCCACACAGCTGTACAACAGCTCTCACACCTGTAATCCTAGCACTCTGGGAGGCCGACGTGGGAGGATCCCTCGAGCTCAGGAGTTCAAGACCAGCCCGAGCAACAGCGAGACCCCGTCTTTAAAAAAACAGAAAAAATTAGCCAGGCATAGTGATGGGTGCCTGCAGTCCTAGCTACTCAGGAGGTGGAGGCAGAAGGATCATTTGAGCCCAGGAGTTTGCAGTGAGCTAGGCTCATGCCACAGCACTCCATTCAGGGCAAAAATGTGAGACTCTGTCTCCAAAAAAAAAAAAAAGTCCCACAGCTGGGGAGCTGCTGGGCTGAGATCAGAAGCCAGGCCTCTTGACCCTGATCTTAGTGCCCTTCTGTCCACACCCCATGATGAGATGGAGAAGACATAGCATCCTCCCGGCAGGGTTCCTCAGCTCAGGCCTCAGAGTCCTTGGGAAGTGGCTTAGAATTCAGGTTTCTGAGGCCCAGCCCAGACCAAGTAGCTTGAAATCAGTGGGGTAGAGGTTCAGGAAACTGGCTCTTTTATGTTGCTTCCTTTAGGAACCACTGGGGCATATGTCACAAGCAGTGGTGAGGGTTATTGCAAATTAATTTTCTGCTAGTAATATTTAAAGCACCCAATCTGGGAAATTACTTTTTGACTAAAACAGACATGATGACATGGCTCTCTCACTTCCACAGTGATCAGCTTCCTTGGCTGGTAGAGACAGTTGCTGACCCTCAGGGATACACTTGGGCAAGTGTCCTGCCAGGGACCTGACCCTGTGTTTGTGCTTAGGCCTCCCCTGGTGAGTATTTGGGGGGAGAGACTTCAGGAGCACCAGCCTTGGAGACGGGCCAGTCAGGCTTTGGATCCATGCTCTGCCATTTACAAGCTGTTAACCGAATCCCTTGCCGTCTCTCTGATTCAGTTTCCTTGTGTGCAAACTGGGAATAATGCATCCTACCTTTTAATGTTGCTGTGATGATTATGGTAAGACACCCCTAATGCATGTGTGTTGGAACAAAATTAATGGGTAGGGGTCTACAGCTCTCCCGCTGCTGGGATTCTAGGATCCCGGGGGTCTGTGCCACACACATGGGGTGCCCACCCTGGAGTAAGAGCTCAATAAACAGAACTCACAACATTAGTCCAGTCACTGCGATCTTTTACCACCCCTCGGCTTCCTTCCGTGGTCTTAAGCAACACTGCGGAAGCTGGCATCCTCTCCCCTCCCCCTCTGCCACCACAGCAGTTTCTGCACCAGCCTGCGTCCCCGTCGGTGAGAACACTAAAGGGGATCAGTGGGGGCTTCTGGCCCTGCAGAAGCTTGTCTGCAAAGGGGAGCAGGTGCGATGAGCCCCATCATTCAGGCATCACGACTTTAGTGTGATTCCACTTCACCGTCTCGGACATCACCTGCTCCTTCCTCTCTGGGACAGGAGCAGAGACAGCAAGTCCAGTGGCATGTTTGGGGCTTCCAGGGATTGGCAAATTTGATTATGAGAAACACCCTCTTTCTTCCCATCCCTTCATCTTCCCCCAGAGTGCAGTTGCCTACCCATCCAAGCCACCTGATGTTCTTTTGTGTTTAGATGTATTGGCAGACACACATTCATCAATAGTAACACAAGGGTTTTCCTCCTCCCGGCACACTGGCCTCATTCAGGCCTCAGTGCATGTGACCTCTCTAGAGGAAACAGCCTCAGGCTGGGTCCTGTCTCAGTGTGGAAACTCCTCATAAACAATGGGCGGAGGCTGGGGGTGGGGGGCTCTATCCTTATTAACCTCCTCCTCAGTGTCATTCACAGCACAGTAAAGAAACAAATTCCAAACAAACCAAGAAGTGGAAATAACAAGAGATGTCAGTATCAGGTCTATATTCCTGGGAAGAGAGAGGGAACAATGGCCCTGCGATTGGACCAAGAGATTGGGGTGTGGCTTGGTCATATGTGAGTCCCTAGTTTGCATTTCTGATTACAGACCTCAGAGGGAAACCTTTTAAATGGTGTCTGCCTCTTCTGCTTCTGAATTTTGTGGGCATCACCCTTGACTCTGATCTGTGACCCTCTCTCCACCTATCAGCAAAAGAGCTCATTAGTGCTTGCTCACATCAAAGGTGGCTGTAGTTGCAATTTGTAGGACTCAGGTTGCCTTTAATTATCCAAGCCCTCCACCCTCCGGGGTGAGTCTTTGGGACATGGACAATTTTTAAAACTACAGTTTATTCAGCAGTGACTGGATGACTACGGAAGGCCTGTGAGGGAATTAAAACAATTGGGTGATGAGAGTAGGGTTGAGATAGGGTTAAAGAACAGTTGGGTTTCTACTCAGTCTTGGCTTCATTTTTCGAAAAACCCTTTGGCTGTACAGAGACTCCAGTGAGGCAACTCTGATATGTACTTAGCAAGGGCGGGTGGCTGGACTTGGATTCAGATCTTGCAGAACTGACAGGTGCATGTAACAGGAGCAAGGCCCATCCCACCTCCCGGCAGCAGGAAGGCTTCACACAGGGCTCAGATAACAGGGCTCAGTTGGGCTTGAGTTTCTTTTGGTTGACATTTTCTCCTTCAAGAACCAATTGTATGGCCGAGCAGGCCTAGCCTGTCCTCACCATGTCTGGAAGAAGAGTGAGGAACACATTCCAAGGAACTGACACCCCCATTCCCTCACCCCTGTCCCTCCGTAATGACATGCTGCAGAGAACTGCCCTTCTGTCCTTCTCAGAAGCCTCCATCGGGTTAAAGCTCTAGGAAGCATGCTGACAGTTCCCAGCAGTCTTCTGAATCTGGGTTAGGTGCCTCACCTCTGGGTTTCCTTGGGGCACTGGGTCCACTTTTAATGGTTTCATTTAACAAACACTTATACTGTATAGGATTTGCTAAGCACTTTTAGCATTATTTACTCACAGAATCCTTGTAACAGCCAATGAAGTAGTCAGTATTATTATGACTATTTTACAGATGAGAAAACAAAGGTACAGAGAGGCTGGGAAGCTTGTCCAAGGTCACACAGCCTGTAAGGGGCAAAGCCAAAATTCAAACCCCGCAATATGGTTATAGATTCTGAGCTCTTCCCCCCTGGGCTGAAGTTCCTCTAGTGTGGCACCTAATGCCTTGTGATATCATCCATTTACACGTCTTTCTCTCTTACCAGTCCATGAGTTATATAAGGGCTTGGATTTAGCACCAAGTACACGGTAGATGTTCCAAAGCTTCTGGAAATAACACACCCCAGGTACAGTCCTGCCCTGAGTCAGGAAGGAATAGACACCAGCCAGTAATTTTCTCTTGGCATCAAGAAGGGGGTTGTTATAGGCTGAATTGTATCCTCCCACCCCAAATCCATTATGTTGTAATTCTGACCCGCAGTACCTTAAAATGTGACCTTATTTGAAGGTAAGGTTTTTATAAAGATAGTCACATTCAAATGAGGTCATTATGGTGGGCCCTAATTAAACATGACTTGACTTTGTTAAAAGGGAAAGTTTGGACAGAGACAGACATGGCGTCCAGGGAAGATGATGTGAAGAGACACTGGAGAAAAAGGCCATCTGCAAGCCAAGGAGAGAGGCCGAGAGGGGGTCCTGCCCTCACAGGCCCCAGAGGAAGCCGCCACACCTTGATTCTGGACATCTAGCCTTCAGTGCTAGGAGGCAACACATTTCTGTTGTTTAAGCCACCCAGTCTTTGTGGCACTTTTTGTTACTCAGCCCTGGCAGACTGATACAGGGGCTTAAAATGAGCAGAAGGTATGCAGCCCCCTGCAGGTGAGGATCAGTGGGTTTTCCTGGGGATGAGGAAGCACGGTGCCCCCTGTTTTGTATCAACCAGCGAGGCTCCTTCAAGCCCCCATCTGCAGGCTGAGCCCCAATCCTGTCCTGAGCAGAGGGATGCAGGGCCTCCCAAGCTGCTCAGCCTGGGGCTGCTGCTGGTCTTGCCCTGTCCTCGGGTCCCAGTCATAGGCAATAGCCTCTTACCAGATGTGCTGCCTCCCAAAGAGCTCCGCCTCTGCGTCAGACTGCCTGAGCTCAAGCCCCAGGGCTGGCACTTACTGTCTATATAAAAACGGGCAAGTTTTCTAACCAGCTTGAGCCTGAATTTCTTGTCTGAAAGATGGGCATAACCCCTACCTGCTCATACCAACCAGGTACTGTCTGTTGATCTTCCACTCCTGTGAGCACTTTGATTTCTTTTGGGGGAATCTCTTCTTTCCTGTTGGATATGTGTTTGACAGATTGTAAATGGAGGCAACCAGTCCTCCTCCTGCTAACAGGGATATGGACCCCAAATAGGCTGATTGGACTCTCTTTTCCTGGACTCTGTGTCTAGAATCAAATGACACACGGGTGGAAATGACCAATAGGTGGCGGGCACCCCACATGCCCCTTACCTTTCCACCCTGTCTAAACCCTCTGCAGATGTTTGGACTCTGTTTCTGCCTTTTCTCTTGACCCACTAGTCACCTCTGGACCCTGACCTCCTTTGCACTAGGCCTCTTCAGTCTGGTTAGGACTGACACCTTGGACTCCAGTGAACTTGTTCTGCTTTCCATCTGCATAAGAACCCCCACGAGTGACCCTTGCTGTGAGTCCCTCCCTACCCTTACCTGCTTTTGCTCCAGGCCTCCTATACCCAGCGTCTTATTTAAAAGGTCCTACCCCTGTCCTCATTCTAGCAAGAGTATCCTGCTGTGTTGTCAGCTTTCAGAAGAACACCCCTAGAAGGGTTCCTGGGGCCAAAGGAGAGGCTAAGCAGGGGAAAACTGTTGGTGCTGCTTTTATCTACCTTATATATTAAAAATATATAAGTTAAAAGATAAAGAGCTGCCCTACTTAAAAGAACAAATTTTAAAAGGGTCACCTTAGACCTTTCTGCAACCATCAGTTTCTTTCTGTGGCCCTCTAGCATTTGAGCATTCCAGTTTGCTCAGAAACCAGTTACCCATGTACTTAGCATTTCCTCAGTGCCTGCCCCGTGCTGGGCACTGTGCTGGGTGTGCTCAGGAGCTGGTGACTCGCTCCTTCAATTTTATGTGCATACAAATCACCCAGGGACTTTGTCAAATGCATATTTTGATTGTTAGACCTGAGTGAGGGGCTGAAGTCCTGCATTTCTAACAGCCTGTCAGACGCTGCTGCACTGTTTTACAGCACTGGTTCTCAAATGTCAGGAGGCCTGAGCTCCCTCTGCCCATGCTTTAGAAAGCCCCTATGCCTAGGCTGGCGTGAAATCAGATTCTCTGCTGGAGGGACTCAGATATCTGTAATTTTTATATATTACTAATGATTTCAATGTGTAGCCAAGATTAAGAACCAAACTATATTAGTTTTTTAGGGTAAAGTAACAAATTGCCACAAACTTATTTACTTAAAATAACACAGATGTATGACTTTATAATTTTAGAGGTTAGAAGCTCAAAATGGGTCTCCCTAGTAGCAATCTTACTACAATCTATCTTACTAACATTGAGGTTTGCAATGTAGGGCTGCATTCCTTTATGGAGGCTCTAAGGAAGAATCGGTTCTCTTGCCTTTTTCCACTTCCAAAAGCTGCCACATGGGTGGCTTGTGGGCCCTTCCGTTGACTCTGATCGAATCTTTCTCACATTGCATCACTCTGACTGGCCTTTCTGATTTATAAAGACCGTGGAGATCACATTTGCCCCATCCAGATAATTCAGGATGATCTTCCTGTCTGAAAAACGGCTGATTGGTAATGTAGCAGATCATATTTACACGTGCTGGGGATTAGGCCCCGACATCTTTGATGGGGGGCACTATTCTGCCGGCCAAATGCTGAATAAATAGCACAGCGTGGTTCTGCCTTGAAGAAGAAATGCACAAATGGTGTGGTTCTTACCCAGCCTTGGAAAAGGGAGAGGAAGAAGACTCAGGAAGGACTTTCTGGGGGATGCACAGAGATTGCCCACTGGCAGAGTTGCTTGTCAAATTTCTAGGAATGCTAAACAAAATGATCATTTGCAGCTTGAAATCAGCCATGGAAGGAAAATCTATACATGGAAACTGTCAAATGTGATGAATCAAGTTTTTTTTTTTTTTTTTTTTTCCTTTCCCAGAGGGCCAGTTGCTAAATGTTTACCTGCACTGATGAGGTACCCCCAGAGTCTTAAAGAGTCTTAAAGAGTAGACCTCAGCCAGGTGGATGAGACATTTACTTTTGAGGAAGGCCCACTAGCATCAAATATAATGTCCGCACGCACTCACTGGATAAGCTCCAAATTTCAGTGCCTCAGGGACAGGGCTTTTCTTTCTTTCCTTTTTTTTTTAGAGACAGATCCTCACTCTATTGCCCTCAGTAAAGTGCTGTGGCATCACAGCTCACAGCAACCTCCAAACTCCTGGGTTTAGGTGATTCTCCTGCCTCAGCCTCCCGAGTAGCTGGGACCACAGGCGCCTGCCAGAACGCCCAGCTATATTTTTGTTGCAGTTTGGCTGGACTGGGGTTCAAACCGGCCACCCTCAGTATATGGGGCCAATGCCCTACCCACTGAGCCACAGGTGCCACCCACGGGCAGGGCTTTTCAAACCTTACTCTGCACGAGAGTTACCTGGAGATCTTGTTAAAATGCAAATTTGAATTAGGAGGTCTGGGGCAGGGCCTGGAAATCTGCTTTTCTTTTCTTTTTTCTCTTTCTTTTTATTTATTTATTTATTTATTTTGTTTTTGAGACACAGTCTCACTTTGTCACCCTCTGTAGAGTGTCTTGGCATCACAGCTCACAGCAACCTCCAACTCTTGGACTTAGGTGATTCTCTTGCCTCAGCTTCCTGAGTAGCTGGGACTACAGGCATACACCACCATGCCTGGCTACTTTTTCTATTTTTAGTGGAGATAGGGTCTTACTCTTGCTCAGGCTGGTCTCAAACTCCTGAGTTCAAGTGATCTTATTGCCTCGGCCTCCCAGAGCGCTAGTATTACAGGCATGAGCCACCCCACCCTGCCGACCTGCTCCATTTTTGACCTGGGGCATGCTACCCTTTCCTAGGCAACTTGTTTTGCTTACAAACTCCCCAGTGATGCCCGTGTTAGTCCAAAAACACATTTTGAGAGGCAAGGCTCTAGAGAACTGGCCTCTAAAAGTGATCACAAAGCAATCCCTTTGGCTCAAGAGAAGAAGAATCTAGAATTTCTATTTGCCATATTTTATCTCCTGAAGATGCCATTGGTTACCATTATTTTATGTATGTTAGGAAAAGTCTTTAAAAGCTAGCAATTAAAATATGACATGATATGATTATAAGATGCATTCTAATTACAGAAATATAATAAAATCTGACAAATGAATTGCCTTTAAATCAATAAAATGCAGTGTTTTTACTTTATAATTTAAAAAAATAAGATAGAAATTACACTTACCAGTATTTAACATATGAGCTGACACTGGAGCCTTTGGTTCACGTGCTGGATGGTTCTGAAACATGTATGAGAGACACAGGGACAAAAGTGGGAGTCCCACACCTAGGAAAGGTTAATGTGATGCCCTCCCTTGTCAATGCACTCTTTTGTATGTCCATCATTTTTAATTTGCATTGCGTTAGAGATTATGTAATCTAGTTTTAACTTCACTGGTCCTCATAAAATAGATAAATGGCTTAAAAGAGTCTCTGTGGTTTGAAATTAATGCTGACGATAATAAGCCTGGGTGAACAGTAAGAAAGAGGTAGAAGTGACATTTGGACTCTGAGATAAGTTCTGCAGCTATTTTATTATGCAGGAAAACAATGATGATCTAATCAGATCGGACAAGACATTGGCCAAAAAAAAAGTTAGAAATGATCAGAAACGCTTTCTGAAATGTGAGTTTACATTTTTTTTTTATTAGTGGATGACTGTCACCCTAAGGGCCTTGAGGAGTGAGTTAATTATGGTAGTATGTGTGTGTGAGGGCCTCGCTGATGCTGATGGCCTTGCCACCAGCTCCAATGCTCTAGGCTCTCACACCAGCAATTAAATGCTTTCATGTGAAAGTGTCACATGCTTCCTTTGTTCACAACTCATTGCCCCAAACTAACCCTGTGGGCCCAAACACAAGGAAAGCAGCATTGCCATCCTGGCAAATGTGGCTGGGAACAGCCTTGACTCCTGATTCCCAATTGGTCTTCTTTCTCCACAGTCGTGCCGGCGTCCACCCATTTGGGGTCATGATCATTGCAAAATATAGACAGCCCTTGATTCTCCAGGGTGACCAGGCAAGTCTGTTCAGCCCAGAAAAGTTCTCTCTGGGCTTTGAAATCATTTGAATATGAAGATTTGGAGTATTCAGAGTAGTTACAAAGCTACTGAACAGATGATAAAGCCAAACTATGAAGAAATAATCTACAAGGACTTGAAAAACAGCCTAACTCTCCCAAGTCAGCCTTATTCTGGCCTAGGAGGCAACATCCCCCACGCCCCTCATGTCAAGAACTGAGCTGAGGAGTTGTTTTCTCATCTTTCCCTTCCTGGCTGTGGTGGGCCCGAAGAGTAAACACAATTGGGTCATCGTGGCTTTGAAGAGTGGATTCCATCAGTGGGGAGGATTATGCCACGGAGAACCTGAAGGCAAGGCTCATTCAGAAAAAAATCCCAGTGCAGATCATCTGTCGGAAGAGGATCCAGAGTTGCAGGGAATATTTGCCACCTACAAAGGTTATATATACATTCTGATTTTTAAAAAGAGTACCAAGCACCATGGGAAAAATAGCTTCTTGGTGACTCCATAGGCATGTGTCAGAGCCGAGTCTTGAGCAAAGCAACTTCATTCATATCTAATATTGAATACATGAGGGGGAAACAAAAGACAGAGTTTAATTAGGATGTAATTATTCATCTGTAGCGGGCTCCCAGCACCAGGTCCTATTTTCATTAGAGAAACATCCTTTCTTCATTCGCAAGGAGATGTGTACCAATTTTACCTGCCTACAGGCCAGTGAAGGGTTAGCAGTTACAGAAAATCTCCCCCAGGTGTCTCGGGGAGGAGACAACAGGATGGCAGGTGGGTTCCTGGAGGCTTTACTGTGAGGCTGCGGGGGTGGGGGGTGGCCTCTGCAAGGATGAGGAAGGGCGTCTTTGTGCTATCCTCAAGTGTGGGCAGTTTGGCCTATTCAATTAGTACCACTGGGATTTACATTTTATTTTTAATCTAATATTAAACTTTTTCAGGATCCAGCAATCTCCTTTGAATAGTCCTTCTGAAAACCTCCAAGGCTGAGTTAGGTGTCCCACCTCCGTGCTTGCTGTGTCCTTTTATTTCTGTGGTCATAACAGCGTAATTGTGTAAAAGCAATTGCCCCCCTGCTCTGTGCCCTAGGCCATGAGCTCCCTGAGAACAGAGACTGTGTCACATTCAGTGCCATACCCCTCCTGGGCAAGACAGGTAATACATACTTGGTACATTTGATTGAAAGGATGGGTGGGTCGACTGACTTGTTTCAAGCCCTCAATTGAAAAGCTTTTGAAATACCATGGAGACTTAGTGCCGAGCTTTGTAGACTTTGTCTGTAGCAGGGATTCTCAACCCGGAGCCTAAGCACCCTGTGGGTGGGGGTGTCGTTCATACAGGGGAAGGGGAGGAAAGTTTGATGAAATGGAATACAATATATTACGTATAGGTTCATTTTTCTGGAGACGGCATTCGTAGCTTTTATTAGCTTTTCAAAGTGACCCATGATCCCCCCCAAAGCATAAGAAATTCATACACTTCTATAATCTTTGGCCTTGGCCCTAGTGGAGGAGTGGGGATGGGAGTAAGTTCTGGTTTTGAGGGTGGCATCAGCCATTTGCTGGCACTACCGACTGGTATACAGTCACTTCTGGTCCCTCAGCCTCTGGAGATTAGGTGTCACTCCGCTCAATATTTCCTAAACAAGTGATAAAGGCAAGTCTGAATTTGAGTAGCAGCCTTGGAGTCCTACCATTTTGGATTTTCGAAGGCTGTTTTGGCTGTAGAAGAGACATCTGAAAGTGGAGATCCCAGGGAGAAGCAGTGGAGGATGCTGAGCCCAGAGCAGGCAGGAAAGTTATCTTGTGATATGTAAAGAATTGTATCCAGGAGACTCTGGAGGGTAGAACTGGGGTCAGTAGATGAAAGTTTCAGGGAGTTCCTTTCTACTCTGACAGAGATAGAGTAGAAATTAAACTGTTTAAAAATGGAATGGTCTAGGGCGGCGCCTGTGGCTGAAAGGAGTAGGGCACCAGCCCCATATGCCGGAGGTGATGGGTTCAAACCCAGCCTCGGCCAAAAACTGCAAAAAAAAAAAAAAAAAAAAAAAAAAATAGGAATGGGTCTATCTTAGAAGGTAGTGAGTTCCTTGTCACTGGAGAAATTCAAGCAAAGGCTGAATGGACACATATCAGGGATACAGTGTGGGTAACAATTCTGAGGTTTGTACTTTTCAATTTCTGCTTCTAAAGTAATTCAGTTCATTTTGAAATGTATTTCACTTTTCTTAATTTGGTTCCTAGAAGAGATTTCCTTTCACCAACCTCAGCCGTAGATTCTAAGCTTTTGTGTTCAAGTTGAAGTCAAGGGCTTGTGTAGACAGGCTGACTCTAAACAAGCTGATGAGATTCTGAGCTAAATCCCCTCTGGATAATGTGGTGAAATATATTCTTCTAAAATATAAAACAGATAAGCAAAGCGGCTTTTATTCTCTGTTTTCTTGAACATCATAGAAGCAACCGCTCTCGAATATTGAGCTGTTGGAGTCAAAGGCTCTGAAATTAATGGAATGCAATTTTCTGCCATTTGTGATGAATTTCTGGCCTTTTATGGATATGAAAGTGAAGCATGAGCAGAAGCGAAACTACTAAGCAGGAGGTTATTTTGACAAGCTTCCTCCAGCCATCCCTCTATTGTCTTTTTCTGATCACAGCTTTTTGTTTTGCCCTGAATAACAATAAAATAAAAAAAAAAAAAACAAGAACAAGTGAGAGAGAAAAGCAATGATGCAATTTTAATGTTCAGCCAACAATGCAAAGAGAATAAAAATGTTCTTCTATTTGAGACAAAGGAAGAAGAATTTGGTTAAGGGTAAAAAAAAAAAAAGTAGCACTTTATAGAAAGCAGGTATTGGGAATACTGCAACATTTCTGAGCTGTACGAAGGGATTCATCTGGAATGTTATTTTCAGTTCTAATACATCATTAGACATTGTTGACAAACAATTCCTTTTTAGACCCTTGTTTCTTGGAGGCTTTGTTCAGCCAAGTTCCTCTTTCAGACTAGGAGCCCAGTCCCATCCTCATCTTTTCTATTCTTGCTTCCGGCATGTGATGCTTTTGAACTTGGCCTTTGCATCTCTGTTATTCTCTGTCTGAGACATCCGACCCCCAAGGCCATCTTGTTCAGACCACCTGAACTAAAACAACCCCACCCAAGCTGCTGTGGCCAGACACCATCTATAACATCCCATTTTCATTTTCTTCATAACACCTTTTATTATCGGATAGTATGCAGCATATTTACTAATGCATTTCCTCAATTAAAATATATTCTCCATAAAATCAGAGTTCTTGTCTGTCTGGTTCATAGCTCAATGCAAGCACCAGGAATCGGATACCACATACTTCTCCCTGCACCTGTATGGAGTTAGGGTCAGTGCCTTCACTCCTCTTTGCCACTTGCAGACTATTTTTTCCCTCCACCCCTGCTAAAATTCTTCAACGTTTTGAAGCACCAGAAGACACCACCCAGTATCCTCCTGTTTTGCAATTATCTACTGTCCTCCTAAACACTACCCCCCTCACTGGTCACTTCATCCCCTCATCTACTTGTGAATCTCGGTGGCTTCCATGGCCACATAATGCCCCTCCGCCCTTCAGTTCCCGGGCTGCTCACTGCCCCAGTCCTGTTCTCCTCAGATGGTTCCCATTTGTCATCACCCACCACGTCATTACATCTATAATCAGGACCTCCTAAGTGTTGATGGCGTCACCCCTTTACTCCCCCGTCTGGCTCACACCCACCTCCCTCCTTACCCAGTTCAGACTCCCACACCCATCAATACAATTGCTGCCTTGCGTTATTATAATCAGCTGTCTTGCCCCGCTTCATTCTTGCTATTTGCGTGGCAAAATTCCAATTCTGATTAAATACGACTCTCTGCTAATCTTCACCTGCAATCATGGCTTGAAAAAATACACACCCAGATTGATTTGTCTCATTTTAGATTCATGACCACAAACTTCTAGTGCGCCCTCAATGCTGCCAGCAGTGCTCCCACACTCACCCATTTAATTCACTCTCTTTCTCTCCAAGAGGAGTGGACTATTGCTTACTTTCTCTCTCCCCGAAACCTCCCTGCATTCAGGGTCCCCTCCTCACTCTTAGCTGATGAGCTAGCATGTTATTTCACTGAGGAAACAGAAATGCTCACTCCTATACTCTTCACCCTGCCTGCACGCTGAATCTGCAGAGCCCACCTCCTCCTGTTCCAAGGATGAAGTGCGCATCCCTCCACCCAAGGCCTGGGCGATGGATCGCTCCTCTCCCTAATCCAGGTTGTTGCCCCTGCACCATCTCCCCTTTCTTTCCTCGCTACTGGGTCATCCTTATCAGCATACAAACATGTTATAATATCTTCCCTCTCAAAAATGAAGTTCTCCCTTGACCCCATAATCCTCTCCAGAAACAGCCTCATTCCCCTGTACCCCTTTATAGCAAAACTTGACAGACTTGACTCTATGCTTGTTATGTCCACAACCCCACCTACTGCTCTCTTTGCCTGCTCTCTTGACCCCTCCTGCGCCATTGTCAAGGTCCTGTGTTGCCAGGGATCTGCATGTTGCCAAATCCAGCAGTTCGGTCTTGGGTCTCCTATTACCAGCCCTTGTAGCTGCTGGTGGTGTGGTTGACCCTTGCTGGTTTCCAGGGCACTGAGCTCTCGTGTTCCCACCCTACTGGCCTCTCCTTCCCAGGGACCCTGTGGATCCTCCTTCCCAGCATGTGAACAGTGTGGGCCTCCGGGCTCAGTTTGTAGACCCGCTCATCTCCCTCCCTCACGCTCCCACGTGCCTTAGTCTTTTCAGGCAACTGTAACAAAACACCACACCGTAGGCAGTTTATAAAGAACACACATTTGCTTCTCACAGTTCTGGAGGCCGGAAGTTCAAGATCAAGGTGCTCAGTCCAACATCAAGATTTGGTGCGGTGTGGGGCCTGTTTCTCCTAGATGGCACCTTTTCACTGCACTCTCACGGGGTAAATGAGGGGTAGCTCTGGGGCCTCTTTTGTAAGGGCCCTGATCCCATTCATGAGAGCAAAGCCCTCATGATCTAATCACCTTTCAAGGGCTTCAGCTCCTATTACCATCCCTTTGGGGGTTAGGATTTCAACATACAAATCTGGTGGGGGAGGAAAGACAAATATTTAGCTCACATTTCCCTGCATGACATCATGAAGTCACCCAGCTTCTCCCAGATTTGAATCCCCTATCCTGACCTGAACCCCACACCTGAGTGTTCAGCTGCTTCCTCATGTCTCTGCGTGAAATCTTATAGCCCCTCCCTCTCAGCATGTGCACACGAAATGTGTGATGTCCACGGGCCTCACCCTCATCAAACCTTCTCTTACCCAGAATCTCTAGCTTGCTAAACAGTGCCACGATTTATCCAGTTTCTCAGACCAATACACTGTGAGGCTTTGCTGACGCCTCTCCTTCACATCTAGGGGCAAATTCTTTTCATTCTACCTTTAAAATAGGTCCCAAATCCAACTAAGTGTCACCCCTCTGGCGCCACATCCCAGTCAGAGCCACCATCATGCCTGTCTTGGAATTGCGGCAGTCTCCTGGCTGGTCTCTCCTTCCACCCTCCCCCCTACACCACATTCTCCACACAGCCAAAATCGTCCCATGGAACGCAAATCAGAACAGGCACACCCTTGCCCCAAACCCTCCCAGAGCTTCCCGTCACCTTTAGGATGAAGTCCTAAGTCCTCACTGGGGCTGACAGACTGCCCCAGCTCTGTCCCATGGAGTCGTCCGCACTGATGGAAATGTCCTGTATCTGTGCTGGCCAATACGGCAGCCACTGGCCACATGCGGTTAGCGCTTGCAATGAGGGAGCAAGGGAGAAATTGATTTTTTAATTTATCCTATTCTAATTAATTTAAGTCTCAATAGGCACATGGGGCTAGTGACTGCCATGCTGGCTTGCACAGCCCCACAGCCTCCTGTTCTGGTCCCCTTCTCTCAACTTGCTCAAGCCACATTGGCCTTCCTGATGCTACTTGAATGTTCTAAGCTCATTCTCAACTCATGGCCTTTGGCCTTGTTCTTCTATCTAGAATTTACTTTCCTGGATAGTCCAGTGTCTCCCTCCCTGACTTCATTCCGGTCACAGATCATCTCTTCATTTAAGAGCATTTTCTTAAATACCCTATCAATAAAAGCATCCCTTGTTTCTCTCTTTCCCCTGCTCTGTTTATGTTGGTAGTTACTGCCGGCAGATGCAATGTTACACACACGTGTGTGTTTGTCCACATCCTCCATTAGCTTACAAGCGTCATGAGGGTGAAAAGTCTGTTTTTGTTCACTACCGTGTGTCCTGTGCTCTGTGGGTGATTTAGCCATTAGTTAAATGAGTGAATTAACGAGAAAGGCTCTTGCCAAGAGTGAGCACCTTTGTGAAGTATGCTGGGGATACAAAGGCAGCTCAGGGCAGGGAGAATTGTCCAGAAGTTCACAGATGATGGCTTGACATTGGCAACAAGAATTTGTGTGATATGAAAGAGTCCATGTATAGGGTGAGGGGCTCAACCTCAGGTGTGTGAGTATGGCCGAGCAGGTGTACAGAAACTGACACGGAGAACACGAAGTAACAAAAGAGAAGATTTTCTGAAGAAGGGTGTGTGAGGGACAGGGCTGAGGAGACTCGGGCAGGGGCCCAGGCCAGGAGAACGCCTGGAGCAAGGGCGTGACGGCCCCTGACCTAACAGGAAGCCTTCCTCTCCAGCACACCCAGGCCTCCCTGAACTGACTCGGTGCGTCTCCCCGGCCCACCCTTTCTGAGACAGACTTGTCATTCTCCAGAGTCTACTCGAGCGACGCTCCGGCCGGTTTATAATAACGTCTGACAAACTACAGTGTGTGTTCACAGCTTCATTCTGCTGTCTGCATCTTCTCTGCAGCCCCATTGCATTTAATTTAAAATCACTCATGAGGAGAAGCAGCAAGCCCCATGGGGCCTTGCATCTAAGCTGTTTTCTCCAATTCAGCTTCACCTGTAACACGGCAGATATTTGATCTCTCTTCGATTTCTGGGTCTCTTTCTGCTTCAGAATCTGCAGATGTGACTCATTGGCCTCCCTCAGAAAGTCCTCCAGAATCAGTGTAAAGTGTCACCTTTTCTGAAGCCTTCCTCAGCTCTCAGCAGGCTTGGGGCCTTCCTCCTCTGGCTCCTGCAGCTCTTCACACACATTTGACAAAGGGCGTCACAGGCTGTTTTTGGACTGTCACTGTACCAGACGGCTCCCAGAACATCTGGCCTGTCTGTCCCTTGTCTATTCTCCCAACTCTTGGCTCAGAATAGGCGTCCAAGAAGTGCTCAGTAAATCTTTGAATGGAACAGACAGCCACAGCTTCTGAGATAGGACGGCATAAAGGCTCTGCAGAACCCCAAACCTGGTTTGGTAGTAATTATGAGATTCCTACCCCCAAAGATGGCTGTTATGATATGCCAAAGAGATGTCTCTGTACCCAAGGCTCCAAAGCACATCTCCAAGAAGCCCACACTTAAAATAGACTTTTCTGGGGCCGAGGTCCTATTTTGGAAAAAGCTCCTATTCCTATTCCTACCCTTACCTAAAGACTACACACACCTGGTTGTTGTCTGGGTCATTCTACTGGGTGTTAACCTTGCATGGGGAAAATCAAAAGCTCCTATTAAAAAACAACCACTTTAGATGCTAATAAAAATATGTTAACTGTGTGGGTGGCACCTGTGGGTCAAGGAGTAGGGTGCCGGCCCCATATACCAAGGGTGGAAGTTTCAAAGCCAGCCTTGGCCACAAAAACAAACAAACAAAAAATATATATGCTAACTGTAAAAAGACATTTGCAGGCCGGGTATGGTGACTCAAGTCCATAATCCTAGCACTCTGGGAGACCAAAGTGGGTGGATTGCTTGAGCTTAGGAGTTCAAGACCAACCTGAACCAGAGCAAAACCCTGTCTCTAAAAGAATAGCCGGACATTGTGGCAGATGCCTGTATCCAGAGAGGCTGAGGCAGGAGAACTGCTTTGAGCCCAAGAGTTTGAAGTTGCTGTGAGCTGTGATGCCACAACACTCACGACAAAGTGAGACTCTGCCTCAAAAAAAAAAAAAAAAAAAGACATTTTCAGACATCTGGGTAACTTGAATATAGACAGGCAATATAAGAGAATTGTTATTTGTTAGTTTCATTTTAGGGTGATAAGTACTTGTCTACAAATAAGGTCATACCTATTTAGAGTCTATATATATTGAAAGGTTTTACCAAAAATGCAAACAGAAGAATTGATAAGTGAAATGATATAATACCTGGAATTTGCTTTAAGATATTTTAGAAAAACAAAGGGGTGGGGGGCAAGAGACAAAAAAAGATAATTTTTTTAATCTAGGGAATAGGGATGTGGGATTTCATTTTTTTATTCTTTCTACTTTTGTACATGTTGGAAATTTTTCTTTAAAAATAATTAAACTTCTTAATCTCTCTCCCCTTGGGGTGGTAGGCTAGCAGTGTCCTCTCAGGCCCCAGAGGGTCTACCCTCCACGGACTGTCCTCTTTTTGTCTAAATGCATTTGTGTCTGTGTATCAGTTCAGTAAGAGCCCACAGATCTATTAGTGTGATGGCTTTATTAAAAATCCTCAGACTCAACTTTTTAAAAATGAGCTGGTAATGATGGCAACAAGCTTAAAAGAAGAATAATGTGGTTCTGCAAAGGTCAAAGGGATTAGGAGAGCCCAAAGGGGGCCTGCCCCTAGATGAGGGCATGACCTTCATCATAGTGAGTTTTCCCGTCACAGAAATAGCCACACCAAGGGGGATAAAAGCAGAAGCTCCAGGCCCCAGGCTTTGCTGGCTGTGAGCAGAATTTGCCCCCTGAGGGCTAGCGCCAGAGCCCAGACCACCCAGCTGAGGGGGTAATTAAGCCAGGAAAGGTCATCAATTCATAATTTATGTCCAAAGCCTCAATTTAACCATCAGCCCCTACTAGTGCCCGCCTCATCTTGGAAGGGAAAGGGGCCCTCTGGAGGCTTCCAAGCCAGTGAAGGCAACTGCTGACCTCACCTGGAGGTGGCCTGCTCCCTGGGGCCGAGGGCAATTTCTGTTGTGCTGAATTATTGCCCTCATGTGCTTAAATGTTTGGCTGGTGACCTGCAATAGGGGACTTTATCAATATTATACTCTTGGATTTGAGGCACTCAGTAAGCATTTACTAAGTCAAAATAGTAATCACAGAGCTGCCATTCATGGGGCACTTATTGTATGCTAGGTCTTTTTCAGGTTTATTACATTTAATTCTGAAAAAAACAAACAAAAAATTTTTAAGACAGGGTCTCACTGTGTTGCATGGGCTGGAGTGCAGTGGCCCAAGCACAGAACACTGCAACCTCAACCTCCTGGGCAGCAGCAATCCTCCTGGCTCAGACTCCTAAACAGCTAGGGCTACAGGCAGGCACCACCATGCCCAGCAACTTTTTTTAGTTTATTTAAGACATAGGGTCTCATTATGCTGCCCAGGCTGGTCTCTAACTCCCAGCCTCAAGTGATGCCCCCATCTCAGCCTCCCTGAGCACTATGATTACAGGCCACCATGCCCAACCTCTCCTGAAAATTTTAACAGGTGATCATATTATACCCACTTTACAGTTGAGGAAATGTTAAGTTTGAGAGGGGTTTATGTGGGTGCGTGTACACGTGTACTGTATACAACAAATAAATTACACAGCCGGATGATTTAGGTCCTCCTCCTACTGACTCTGAGGTCCGTGCTCTTAACTTCTTTTGTGACTTAGCATTGGAATAGTGTTTAGCTAAAAAGGAGGGTCAACCAACCCTCTGGATGTCAATTTACTGTGGTCTTCTTTTAAGTTTTTATCAGAGAGGCCAGTGTGACTTGACCCACCTCTCTGAAGGCTGGCTGTAGGTAGAAGGCCAGGACCACAGTGAGGAGCCCATGACATGGCACCTGCTCTTTCTCGTGTGGCAACTCTTGGAGATTAGGAATTTTTTTTTTTTTTTTTTTTTTTTTTAGACAGAGTGTCACTATATCGCCCTCGGTAGAGTGCTGTGGGGTCACAGCTCACAGCAACCTCAATCCCTGGGGCTTAAGTGATTGTCTTGCCTCAGCCTCCCAAGTCACTAGGACTACAGGTGCCCGCCACAATGTCTGGCTATTTTTTTCTTGTAGTTGTCATAGTTTTTTGGCAGGCCCGGGCTGGATTCGAACCCGCCAGCCCTGGTGTATGTGGCTGGCACCCTAGCCACTGAGCTATAGGCGCCAAGCCGGAAATTTTTTATATAGTCTGTAATCCTTCCTGATTCATCCTTGAGGTTCTTTTCCAATTGCCAGGCTGTCACTGCACACCAAGGATAACCAAGAAAGAGGATTCTTTTAAAATTTCAGATTATATAAGGGTACAAAGGATTTGGTTACGTTGTTTGCATTTGTTAGGTAAAGTCCAAGTTGTAGCTGAGTCCTTCACCCAGGAGGTGTGTCATACACCACAACATTGTGCCTGTTAGGGGGTAGCACACCCCCTCCTCCCCCTCTCCTTGGGAAGAGGGCTTTTGTCCTCATTTAGAGGGGAATGGCAAGAGGTAGGACGGTGGTCCTGAAAGCAGAATATGGAGAAAGCACCAGCTCCTGGGGGAATGACACCACGGAAGAGTGAGGCCACTGGTTCAAGGAAGAGAATTTCCAGGGCATGGAGCTGTTAGGGGTGGGAGCAGATGTCAAGTCCCCATCTTCCCAGGTTCCCAGTACCACAGAATGGTTCCTGGTACTGAGTGGACAGAGCAGATGAGCAGACCGCGAGCAGGGGTGAGTAGGCAGAGCACCAGAACAGATGAGCAGAGCGTGAGCAGGGGCGAGTAGGCAGAGCACCAGAGCAGATGAGCAGAACACGAGCAGGGGCAAGTGGCAGAGCACCAGAGCAGATGAGCAGGAGGATTACCTCCCAGGAGGATTACCCTGGCCCGGGAGCTCGATGGGAAGATCTCAAAGCTCTCCCAGCAGATCTCCAAAGCTGTTGCTCTCATTGTGTGGCCTGTGTTTTAGGAATTCCAGATTGAGGAGGAGGATGTGCCCTGCTTCCTACTTTGTAATCAGCAAACCTTCCCTTTTTAGATACTTTATGGTTTTCCCTTCTCTCCCTGGCAAGCAAGAATTGATATAACTAAAAATAACCAAAAATAACTCCCCCAGCCCCAGACTTTAAACTCCTATCTCAGCTAACTCACTCAATTAAAATAGACTGAGCACCTACTAGGCAGTAGATGCCATAGCAAGGCCTGGTGACACCAAAGTGAACAAGAAAGAACAGAGCTTGCCCTCCCACCACCTGTGGTCTAACCCCTGTCCTGTCTAGGAGGCGAATAATTAGATTTAATTAAATTAGTGATTACTGTAAAGCCGGGAGCAGCTAGAGCAGCAGAAAAAGAGGGCTCTAGTGGAGCTGAAGCACAATCAGGAAGAGGGGACCCTCCTCCCGAAGAAGATGCTCAAATTGAGGAAGGGTCCCCCAGTTTGTCCCTGGGCCTAGCCTTGTGTGGAATGGCCAGGGAACCATCTAAAGAGGATTTGAGGGTGACAGAGGGAAACATGGCCCAAGTTCTGTTCATAAACCCGAAGGCAGCATAAAGCCACCATGAGCCTCCCTGTACATCTCACTCTCCAGCTCAGCTCGCAGCTTTCAGAGAAAACCGGGGACTTTCCTTTGTTGTGGTGTTTGGCTCTAATAGTTTAATCCAATGAATAATGAAAAGCCCTTGCCATCCTCCCTACCACTCCCCACCCTAGGTTAGCACAGCTGTGAGGGAAGTGGTTGGCTTTTGGCAATTTTTATGCATAAGAATCATAAAGAATTGGACATGAGGCAAGCCAGGCCATCCAACCCCCTCCTCCCCCTCTCCTGCTCTCAGCGGCCTGGGCTGCCACCCCCATGGCTGCATTCCTCACAAGTGGCCTTTGCCTCCGGGCCCCACTTCAGCAACCTCCTGGCCGTGTGTCCCCCTCCTTGAGCCCTAGGCTTCGCCATTTCCCCTTGTTCCTTGTTCTGCCTCATCTGCCCCCCCTTCCCCTGGGTGATGGGGCTGGGGTCGGCCACCACTGACATTGCTCACCAGCTCAGTGAGGGGCTCCACAGCCATGAAGAAGCCGACTCAGAAACAGAGGCGTCAGGGAGCTCCAGGCCTCCTCTGAGTGATTTTCTGAGCAGTTCTCCATCCTACAAAGGCTGCTGAAGTTTCCTAGACGCTCAATAGTCACCTAGAGGGGAGGGTGTCAGAGAACCTATCAAGTGTTTCCAGGGAGGGCTAAAAAATCCTGGTGTGTGTGTGTGTGTGTATCTGAATGGGGCTTCTGCACATGTGTCTAAGTGCTTGCCTGTGTGTATGTGTGTGTGTGTGTGTGTGTGTAGGGAAAATAATTACTCAGAATGAAATAAAAGATGTTTCCATCAAGGTTACCAGCAGCCTAAACGAACACAGTTATCACCCTCCCACAACCCTGTTACCTGGCCTTGGTGCTAGGCCGTCTCCCCACTACTGGAGCAAATCCTCCCAGGTCACAGACAGGGTGTCTAGTAAAGCCGATCACTGCTACATACCCTGTAGGCAAGTAGCTCCCTGCCCCTGGGCTATTGGCTGCCTCCTCCCCAACTTTACTGACGTCCAACTCCAAGGCCAGCCTCTCCCTCCTCTGCATCAGCCCCTCTCCCAGCTTTGCAGGCGCTTAGCTGATCTGATAACCCAATCTCTGACCGTCCCACCCAGGGCCCTCCCTGCTCCTACCGCCAGCTCTGAGGTTGGGAGGGAGGGGGCTGGGAAGAAAGGGTGTGAAGAGAGAGACAAAAGCAGAGAGAGGTAGAAAGGGAGGGAGGGAAGGAGTGGGAAGGAACCTTTGAATTCCTCATTAGCAGCGCTAATTGCACAGTAATGACTGTGTGTTACTATCAGAAATTTATCCTGGAAAACAGTCAGCTGCCCCAGCAGACACATACTTGCTTCACAGTGATGACTTGACACTGGAGAAACATGAGTAATTTCTTCTCAAAAAGAAACTTTCCATGGACCAGGCGTGGTGGTTCACAACTGGAGTCCCAGACCTTTGAGAGGCCAAGGTAAGAGGATCACTTGGGGCCAGGAGTTGAAGACCAGCTTGGCAACATACACATATTTTTGTCTGAAACCCTGTGTCACAGGTTATCTCTTCAGCTAGAACAAATGTGTTCCTCCATTTCTTTCAGTTCAAGTATCTCCTGACAAAACAGAAAACAAAGCCCCCCCAAAACTCTACTCTTCCAAGAAGCCTTCCTGGTTTGGCCATTTAACTCTCCTCTCACGCTCCCTTTCCACTATTTTATGCCCACGCTTGCATCTCTCTTCCGAGTGGTATTCTCTGAACGTGGATTAGCTACTGAGGCACCGAGGGTATAATGATGAATGAGAGACAGACCTCAGCTCAAGGAGCTCATGGTCTGGTAACAGTCAACAGTATGGCTGCTGGACTCTGCCTCAAAGGAAAGCTTTGAGTGAAACGGGCTGACAAGAAAGGGGCGTCTGAATCAGTTCTGCGGGTCAGAAAGGGGCTGTTCTGAGCGCTTCATGTATATCAAGCTAACAAATGAGAGAGGTACTACATTGCTCTCTGCACTTGCCAGTAAAAGAAGAAAGGGAGAAAGAGAAACTAGTATGATGGTCTTCATTTTAAGGACAAGAAAATGGAGGTACAGAGCTGCTTAGTAACTTGTCGGAGGTTACAGCGCTACGATGGCATTCGTGCAACTGGATGGCAGATGCAAAATTTAAACCAGGCAGCCTGGCTCCAAAGCCTGCACTGTTAACTTGTATGCACTACTACATCTGGTAGGAACCAGCTAGGTGGTGAGGACAAGTGTTCAGGGCAGAGGGACAAGAGGCTGCTAAGTTCCAGAATCTAGAGTGAGGACAAGTGTTCAGGGCAGAGGGACAAGAGGCTGCTAAGTTCCAGAATCTAGAGTGAGGACAAGTGTTCAGGGCAGAGGGACAAGAGGCTGCTAAGTTCCAGAACCTAGAGTGAGGACAAGTGTTCAGGGCAGAGGGACAAGAGGCTGCTAAGTTCCAGAATCTAGAGGGAGGACAAGTGTTCAGGGCAGAGGGACAAGAGGCTTCTAAGTTCCAGAACCTAGAGTGAGGACAAGTGTTCAGGGCAGAGGAACAAGAGGCTGCTAAGTTCCAGAACCTAGAGGGAGGACAAGTGTTCAGGGCAGAGGAACAAGAGGCTGCTAAATTCCAGAATCTAGAGGGAGGACAAGTGTTCAGGGCAGAGGGACAAGAGGCTGCTAAGTTCCAGAACCTAGAATGGGCACAGAGAGGTAAGAGGACTGCAAGAACAAACTGAACAAAAACATGGAAGGTGGTGTGGAGAGTGAGGAGACAGGATGGGAATTGCACCCTCTGACCACAGCACACCCAGGCGTGTCTGGAGAGGTGGCTACATAGTTGGACAGCCCCAGGTACGTAAGGGCTTTGTACGCCATGCTGGAGAGTGTCGCCTTCATCCTGAAGGCCCCAGAAAGTCCATGAATGAGAGAGAGGGTGACATAATAATGTTACCCCACAAGGCAACTGCCACTATTGGAAGAGGGACGTTGGGTGGCTGAGCTGAGGCCGTGACAGTGGATGCAGGATGAGGAGGCAGGGGTTTAAAACATCTTGGAGATAGAAACAAGAGGAGTCAGTCCTGCTCTCGCAGTGGGCAAGGCAGAGGGCTGCACAGGAAGGATATGCAATTGTAGTTTAAGTAACTCTCTGGCCTAGTCATGCTCTTCTTTAAGGAGGTGGGACAGGTTTACAAAGGAAAGGCTGATTTCTGCCTGGGACACATTGGATTCAGGTCTGGGGTCAAGTTGTTCAGAAAAGGAATTTTAAAATGTACATGGAGAAGCAAAGAGAAATGAATCAGAGTTAGAGAATTGGAAATCCTGAGTGTGTGGCTCTGGAGTGAGACCACGTGGTACCTGACTCGATCACGTGGTACCTGCAAATTGCAGACAATAATAGGGTTATTGTGAGAATTAAATGATATAATCCATATTAAGCAAGCAGCATAGAGCCTGGAACAGAGTAAGTGCCCAGGAAGTGTTAACTACCATTTTTTCGAGACAGAGTCTCTAGGTAGAGTGCCATGGTGTCATGGTAACTCACAGAAACCTCAAACTATTGGGCTTAAGTGATCCTCTTCCCTCAGTCTCCCAAGTAGCTGGGACTACAGGCACTCACCACAATGCCTGGCTAGTTTTTCTATTTTTAGTAGAGATGAGGTCTTGCTCTTGCTCAGGCTGGTCTCAAACTCCTGTGCTCAAGTAATCACCTACCCCAGGCTCCCAGAGTGCTAGGATTACAGGCATGAGCCACCATACCCGGTCTAGTACTACTATTATTAATATTGGTATTATTTAGTATTTGAAGCCCTAGACTTGGACAAGACCACTCAGAGAGAATGTGCAGAGACACAAGAAAGATGAGCTGAGAGCTGAACCCTGGAGAACATGGAAGGGTTGGAAGGATGCAGAGGACAGAGTGAAAAAGTCAGGGAGGGAGAGAGATCCAGAGAGCATCCTATCAGAAGAGAATTTCCAGCGATGTAGCAAAGAGGTTAAAGAACTCATCTGAAATCAACTTTTGTGGTCTTTCTCCACAACTGCTGGTGTGCACTCCCTCCGGGCACATCCGGGTGCTCAGAGCTCTGCACACTGCGCGGTTGAAAACCACTGCATACAGGAAACAACACAGGACTGTGTCCCTCATGCCTGGTGCAGACTGAGTCTTAGTATGACCTCAGTAAATGCTGGATGAAGGAACAAGTGAATTAATGATGTGAAAAGACAGGCTTGAGTTCTGGCTCTGCCACTTTCTAGCTGTGAACCCAAGCCGGTTACTTCTAGCCTCTCTGGGACCTTGCCAGTGAAATGAGAATAATTAATGTCCACCTCTCAGGGATGCCGTATGAAATGAGATGATGTGTGCACAACTGTTGTGTAAACGACTGTGCTTTACACATGTATGGGGGTATTAATAAAGGTTGGGGTCTAACTCACTAAAACCATATATGGTACCTCTGGAAAGCAGCAGAAATGTAGATAAGGCTTGGGGGCTGGAATAATAGAAAAGGATTTTTATTGCAGCAAATAGAAACTAGAATTTGGTGAACAGATTTGTTCTCTCCAGGGGATGCAGCCCCTGGGGTCCATAGGGGGCTTCAGGGTCCTGCCCTAAAGGATGCTCTGTTGATTCTTCCTGCCTAAACTCTGTTGAAATCAGGGATTAAGCCTTCCTAGTTTCAATAGGGTCTTTTCTGGATTTGTCACTTTAATTAGTTCTGGCATTTTATCTGGTTTCCTTTCATTAGTAGAACAGCCAGAGTTCTGAGATTGCAAACTCTTTCAAGGCTCCTTGGGGAGAATTCCAGTCTTTGGGGTCTTGGTCTTACAAGAATCTTGGCTTGGCTCTTTCCTGGAAGCAGGGCTCTGACCGTAGGACACAATCCAGATGCAACTGAGACTCCCCGAGCTGCCCTCTGAAGAGTCCTATCTCTGTCAAGAGAGACGCAACCAAGCATGACCTGAGCCATGAAGCTGTCTGGCCAGCCCTGTGTTTTATCAATGACACTATCTCTCCTCTGAACCAGCAACTGGGTCCGGGAGATAATTGGGATGGTTAAGGTCAGATCAAAGCATTCTGCAAAGAGGCCCAGGAATAAATCTTTCACTGTTTTATAAATTATTTCCAAGTGTTTTTTATTGGTAATAATTTATAAAGCCAATTTTAAAATATCACAAACGTTTTTTTCTTTCTTTTCTTTTTTTTTTTTTTTTCTTGCAGTTTTTGGCCAGGGCTGGGTTTGAACCTACCACCTCTGGTATATGGGGCCGGTGCCCTACTCCTTTGAGCCACAGGCACCACCTATATCACAGACTTTTTTAAAAAGAAAAATTATTCATATCTCCACCATCTTCTCCCAGCCTGGTAATGAAGGAAGGTGCACTGATCAGGTGTCAGGAGGCCTGAATTCCAGTTCTCCGCCACTTCCTAGCTCGTGTGACTGGAGATCAGTCACTTAATTTTCTCAAAATACCACATGGGCTATTAGCATCCATCCCTTCTGCCCTCAGTGTTATATTATAAGGGTTAAATTCCTCCTTGGCAATTTTTCAGGGACTTGCCCCAGGGAAGAGTATAGGTCAACCTCTAGACAGTGTACCTGCTAACTGTTCCTCTGTGGCCTGAGAAAAGAAAGAAAGAAGACAGGGACTTCTGTCATTCGTGTAACACCTGCCATGGATTGGTAACAGTACATTCAGCATTTAACCCCACTCAGGTGACCCTTGCTTTGCAGGCTTTATATGTCCCATTTTCAGAGAGTTAAAGTGCAGTACAATACAGTAAAGCAATACATCCTATAAATGTCAAGCCCAGGATCTGAACACAGATCTGACTCCAAAACCTGTGCTTTCTCTTCTACACCAGGACAGTGAGTAGAGGAGTGCTTGGCTTCCCTCCTCACCCTTCCCCTGCAACATCATTTTCTTTCCTCAATAGTGCAGAGAGAGCCCTGGACCCACCATGGTTAGGTCTTGCTCTAAAACTATTTCAGGGATGATGTTGCCTTCTGACCTTCAACTTATCTCTACTGTCCTGGATTCCAGTCTGCTTTTGTCCATAAAACTAGACTGGTGGGAGGCAACCTTGTCCATTCTTCCCAAGTCTGATCTGGAATATTGTGCACTTGAGCCGTGAACACAGAACAGAGATGGTCTCTCTGAAATGGGAGAGGAGCAGGAGAGAGGCAAATAAATCTCTGGTTCAGGCTGTTTGAACTGCCAGACATCTTTTAGCCTCTTGGAAAAATCACCTGGGCATTGACTCAGAGCTGTGCACTGTCTTCTGTGTATTCTCAGACAAGGAGAAATCCTTTAAAAGTTGGGGTTGGTTTGGAATGGCATGGTTTGCAGAAGTCACCTGGCTTTGGCTAGAATTGCTATATGGGTGTGGGGGTGAGGAGTAGAGGTTGAAATCTGCTGAAAATACTGATAAATACTGTCCTGGCTGAAAGCCCATAGGAAATCTATAGCAAAGTTCATTCCAAGCCGTGATATAAAGTTACCCACCATCCCCAAATATAGTCAATTTAATTCTCCAACAACAATAGATCAGGTTCAACTGATGTCCCTTTCTTAGAGTAAATTTTACACCTTTGCAGAACATGGCCACATGCCTCAGTACGCAGAGGTTGGGGTGGAGAGAAGAGAGGGGGCTCTCCATGTTGGGTTTGAGCCCCCCAGCTTCTATCCACTTGGCAAAGCAGTGGGTCCACTTGTGTCTTTTTCTCTGTGTCTCTCCCTCCATGTCAAACAATCAAGCTAAGATCTCAGACTGCTCCCTGTACATTTCTGCTGGGGGCTTAGCAGGGAGGAGGGAATGGGGAAAGGGCTCCCTATTTAGAAATTGCATTGAGATGGAAAGACAATATGACACATCAGCTCATGTCAAGGGAGCTCATTCTTCCCGCCTACAGCATTAGCAATTTCCTACCAAGGTTCAATTTTTAAAAAATTATTGTTTGATTTCAATTTATTTTATTTGTAGCATAACTCGATAGGACATTGCTATTCAGAACAGGGTGGGAGTCTGCCCAAGGGCAGAGACTTGGGGTGGGGGCAGGGGATGTGGGCTTTGGTTGTTTCTGAGGAAAGGAGGGCATAGGAGTGGGTGGCTTCTGGTTTTTGCCTCAAACGTCCTCTTATTCTGCTTCCCAGCCCATCCCAGCCCCTCTTCCTGCTTCTGAGCAGTCTGGCTGTTTAAGGGGGGGGACTGGCTTGGGGTGTACAGACTCAGGATGCTCCATCCATGGCTGTCGATGAGTGCAAGCAATGGGGAAGGGGAAGCCCAAAGTGGGTTGAACATATGTAAAACCACCCCCTTCTTCAGAGCTAGGAAATGCTGCTCTTTAGCTGCGTCCTTCCTCCTCACCCCCAGGCTCCTCCTTTCCTTTCCTGTAAAATCCTAGAGTGTTGTTGCTGGAAGGAACCTCAGTGAGCTCCTAATCTAACTTCAGAAAGGGACACTGAGCCCCAGATAGGGGCTTGTTAGATGCGCAGTCTTGGAGCCCAGGCCTCCTGGGGCCCTGCCCGAGGCCCCTGTCCACCGCCATGCCATGCTGCCTATTCTCCTTCACGCCTCCCCACCCCTAAACCCAAACTCAGAATGGTCTTTCTCTGAAAGGCAGGGGCAACAATTCCACTCTGTCCACCTCCCCCTCTGCTGGGTTTGAGTGGGACGGTGGCTGCTTCCTTCCAGGTCTGGGTGTGACTCTGGGAGACCAAATTCGGTCTTTTCATATGAGGAGCGTAAGTGTGTTTGTGGGTTGGGCTTGGAGAGGAAAAGTTTCCTTTTCTTTCTTTCTTTCTTTCTTTCTTTCTTTCTTTCTTTCTTTCTTTCTTTCTTTCTTTTTTTTGACACAGAGTCTCTCTTTATTGCCTTTGGTAGAGGGCTGTGGTGGCAGCTCAGCTCTTGGGCTCCAATGATCCTCTTCCCTCACCCTCCCAAGTAGCTGGGACTATAGGCACCTGCCACAACACCTGGCTATTTTTAGAGACGGGGTCTTGCTCTAGCTCAGACTGGGCTTGAACTCCTGACCTCAAGTAATCCATCTGCCTTGGCCTCCCAGAATGCTAGGATTACAGGCGTGGGCCTCTGTGAGAGGCCTGGCCCTAGTTTGCTTCTTGTGAGACCCTTTCCCCTCCGATGTAGTGGCTACTTATGTGACCGCAGTGGTCTCAGCAAGTATCCTGGGGGAGGAGAGAAGTGAGAAGAGGACAAGTCGGATGAGGTTTTATCTTATTTTTAAAAGAGGAGACAACTTTTTAAATGTCTCTTTCTGAATGTGCATTTGCCTATTTCTCACTTCTCTGCATCTCATCCCCTGTGACCACAGCCATGCCTGTCTAACCCTATGCCCCTCTGTGTCCGTATCTCTCTCTGTCGCCTACCTTTATCTCTGTCTCTATTTCTTTTTCTTGGTTGCTGTCAAACATCCTCACTCCATATTGAAAAATAACTGACCTGGAAGCCCAAGCCTCTTCCCTCAACCCTGTCTGGGAGAACCTCCCTGGCACTGGTAGGTTGAGAAATGCCAGGTCCAGAGCTGCTCCTTGGGAGCCAGAGACACTGCAGAACCGCCTGCCGAGTGTGGAGGCTGAATCTGGGAACAATGAGAAATTATCTGTTAATTCTCGGATCCTGCCACCTGCTCTGCTCTGAGCAGGCTCCTTTGCCTTCAGTTTAGATGCAAATTCCCCCACTCGATGTAAGCAAAATATTGATTTCCCTGCCTCACAGGCTGGGCCCTTGGAACGATCTTGTGTTTTTTTCATTCTCTGCAAAGGTAAAACAAGGTGCTTTGTTCTGCGAATTTCCCCAGGAACTGGAGAAGGGGCGGGAGCAAATCGCCAGTGGAGTGACAGAGTTGCCATAAACACGGGCAGAGAGCGTTTCGTTTCCATTTGTATTTTACATAAACACAAACCTGCCGCTTTGGAAACTGCTAATGAGCATCTAACCGAGTCCTCCAACCTCCGGTCCCTCCCAGGGGCTGAGGTGCGCATCGTGTGTGGAGGACACGGTGATAGGGTCTCTGGGCTCCTCCGCTGGGCTCTTAGAAGCACCCAGGAAGCTAAGGGGGACCCCAGAGCCTCACCGGTTCTTGAACAGCAACAGAATATTTCCCGCAGGAAGGAAGCCTGGATTGTACTGCTGAGTGCTGCTGAGTCCAGCTTGCTGAATCCCTCCGCCCGACTTTCTAGCTTTCACCAATCGCAGGCGCCAGGGGTCAGGGTGGAAGCTGCGAGCCTGCCCCAAGTGACCCCCCCCCCCCCACCCTTTCTCTCCTAATCCTGTGTCTGCGAGATTGTAGAACCAACTGGGCCTTCAGCACCGTGGACAGAGCGAAGACGCATGTCCCGGCAGGAAAACCGCCTGGTTAGTCCAGGGTTCGCGCAGGCCTCGCCTTGGCCCCTGGTGCCCAGGGCCTGAGCTACCGGGGATTGCATGTCCATGGGCCGGCTGGCGCGTCTGGAACAGATGGCACGCAGTGGAGACCGTCAGGAGCTGGGGCTCCGAATCTCCTCCCTCCGGAAAGTGAGTCACCGCCCGAGCCGCTTCTAATTAACGTGTTGATTAGGAGGAAAGACCCTTCTCCCCCATCAGTCACCAGGCAGACTACAGTCCCGCGGTTTCTGGAGTCTCCAGCTAAAGTTTCCTTCGCAGCTTCAGGAAGCAAAAGGAGCTGAGTCTGGAGCTTTGGGTGAGCCCCCCCACCGCCGACAGGTGGAGGACAGGAGGCTGTGACAGGTCTCTTCCAGGGCCCAGACTCCCTGACTGTCCTGAAGACGGCCCATACATTTCCAGACCGAGTGGGGCACGTCGTAGCCCCTCACCCAATCCGTTCCTGAACCCCGCTCCACAGTTTTGGGGCGGAGGACTCTAAGTCTAGCCTCAATCCTCCAGTTTAGTTTTCTGTTTTTTCGCCCCTTGTTATGCTTAATAGATACATTATGTCTTTGCACCAAAGCGGGGAGGTGGGTCGGTGGCAACTGAGCGGCGTCTTGAAATGCCCCCCATTCCCATTCGCCAGAAACTTTCCCCTCCCGTCGCCATGGAGAGAGACAGCCGCTGCCTCTTGTCGCCATAGCAACGTGCGGGACCGCGGACCGCAGGATTGCGGGGCTCAGAAAGTCGTCTCCCAGTTCTCATCGCCCCGCTGTCTTGGGGTTTTCTACCTCCGAAGGTGGGACTTAGGGCAAGTGTGACTAACTTCTCCCATCAGGAACCTCAGGCAAGGGCCTCCCACCTGCAGCCCGGTCACCCCTCTTTCCACTACGGGTTTATCTATTTCGCTGCCACTTGTGTGGCATGTAGCAGTTTACTGTGTTTTCACAAACACTGTCTTTACATCCCCAGGGAGCCCGTAAAACACTCCAAATCATCATACTTCTTTTACCCATTGGAAAACTGAGGCTCAGAGAGGCCCAAGGTCACACACGCCAGGCAGTGACCACGGAGCAGGAACCCGGGCTCTCTCCCGGCCTGGCACCCTCCGAGATTCCGGACCGCCGGGCTCTGTCGCCGCGAACCACCCGGGCCCAGGCCGGTCCCCGGGTGTAGAGGGGGCGGCCGCGAGGCGCCAGACTTGTCAGCTGCCGCGGGATGCCACGTGAGGGGCGGGGACCCTGCGGGGAAGTGATTAAAGGCAGAACAGAGCCGCAGGGGGCCGCTGCGGGAGGGTCTTCTCGGCCGCCTCGCCCCGCCCAGCCCCGCCGCGGAGCGGGTTCCAGCGGCTGCTCCGCAGGCCTGGTGTCTGGGGCATGAGCCGGGTGTGGGGGGACGGGGGGCCCCGGTGCCAGGCGGCGCTCGCGGTCCTTGCCTCGCTGTGCCGGGGCCGGCCGCCCCCTCTCGGGCTGGACGTGGAGACTTGTCGGAGCTTCGAGCTGCAGCCCCCCGAGCGCAGTCCCAGCGCCGCGGACTCAGGTAACGGGAGACCCGGGCCCCCTCCTTCCTGGACCCTCGTGCAGGCTGTCTCCCCTCCCCGAGGCAGCGGTCCCGGGAGCCCCGGATCCCGGAGAGATGACTCCAGCTCCGGAGTCCGGGTTGGAAGCCAGCCCCAGCCGGCCCCCGGTCCATGGCCCGCAGAGCGTGGAGCCACCCAAAGGGGACAGGAGAGGGGAGACCCCCCAGCCCCTCCCGCGTGACTCCCGCGGGGACCCCAGAGGAAAGCTCGGCTCCGGGACGCGGCACGCCGGGCTTCGGTCCCCCGGCGTTTCCCCGCTGTCCCTGCGGGCGATCTGCCAGGAGAGGGGTCCGCGGGTAAAGCAGGAGACCCGGACATCTGACACTGGAAGAAAGCTCGTCTCCCGGGGTGTCGAGGTCCGGGGTCGTCGGCCTGCGCGTCTGTCTGTCTGTTCTCTCGGTGACAGCAGCCGAGCCTCCTGGGTCCCTCCGGGAGAAACTTGGGTCTGCAGCTGGCACGAGGTCTTTGTGCCCGGGTGTCGCGTCTCCGCGGGGGGCGGGGGACAGGGGCGGGCTGGGGAGGGTGTCGCTGCGCCGGCCCCCGCCCCCGCGCCTCCCGCGCCCCTATAACCCGCCCGGGTCTCCTTCGGACTCGGACTCGCGGCCGGCGCTCCGCGGAGCCGGTGCCTCCCGCCGACTTTGCCGGGAGGGCGCCTCCTGCCCAGGCTGCGCGGACCCTGCGTCGGACGCAGCCCGGGGCAGCGGCCGAGCCGAGTCGAGCTCGCCTGAGCGGGTGAGTCCCGAGCCCGCGCCCGGCGGCTGCGGCGTCTCCCAAGAGTCGCGACAGCTGGAATGGCGTGTCGCGCCCTGCAGGCGGGAGCTGCGGGCTGGAGGGTGGGCAGCGTGCTGGCCAGCCAGCCCCGGGTATTACCTGCTGCACCAGCGCCGAGGAGCCGCGCTCACCCGCTGCGGTGCGGCTCCTTTGTCCCAATGCTGGAGGGTCCTGGCGGGAGCGAGTGCCGGGTCCTCTCGGGGGGGGGGCAGCGGCTGGGGGACTTGGAGGCCTGGAGAAAACGCGGAGTGGGGGTGGGGAGATCTAGCGGAGACCGAAGCGCTGGGGTTCCTGGAGGCTCAGCAGACTCCACCCCTCCTTTCCCCCCATCCCCAGTAGTGAGATACTGGGCCTAGGGGTTCGCGGGAGTTGCCCGGTGTCTCTGCACAGCTGGCGCGGGAAAAAGAGGAGGGGGCTGCGGGAGGTGAGAATTTGCTCCCCAAACGCCTTTCCAGAGACAGGAAGGCTGGGACAGGAGAGCGGGTTCCGGAGCAGGTACAGGTGGGGTAAGCGCCCCTGCGGCCGCCCGTTCCCAGGCCCTGTTTTTACCTGAGGCGAAGGGTCGGAGATAGAGGTAGATTCTGGATGGGGCACCCAGCTGTTTGGGGACTGGGGTAGTGGGCCCAGGGAAGGCTGTGAGTGCGCCTGTGTGAGGAGAGGGCTGTATCCAGCCTCGGGGTCCGTGATGCCCCCACCTCGGTCCTCTAAGAGTCATAGGGGGCGCTACTTTCTCTTTGGCCCCGGAAATGTTTAACCAATGGGTTGATTACTGCAGCAGAAGGGACTAAGGTTAGATACAAAGAAGAACTGGGGGGAGGTATAGTGATGGAGAGTGGGGAAGCTGATTCTCCCTTTTGGAGATTCTCAGAAGAGCAAGTATTATCAGACTCCGGTTCTCTGGTGCCATGCCTCCCATACCACCGTCTCCCTATACCCCAGACACAGAATTTTCCCCAAGCCAGGGCGCCTTTTCCTGCCTCTCCCTACTCTCCAGCTCCTTTCCATCTTTTCCACCAAAGATCTATCTCCAGTGGGGCCTTAAAACAGGTCCTGACCGCTCAGAGCCAGAGGTGAGAACACACCTGTTGAGTTCCCCCTGGAAGAAAGCTGCCCCTCCTGTCCATGCGGAGCAGAAATGGTGGGGGTGGGGGTGAGGGCTGCTGGGGAGTACAGGTGCGTGTGTTCAGTGTGTCCTGTTAGGGGGCGGCACGGTGCTCTGACTGCAGAGGGATGCCCCGTGGTGGAGAGTGACAGGTGCCTGGATGGCCAGGTCAAGGGGAGAGAAGCCTGAGGGGTGAGAGTTAGCAGGCTCAGATGAATCAGTGTGCCTTCACCACAGGCTGCCTCAGAAGGGGGTGGGAGTTGTCAGCCCTGGTAAACTTTAACTTTGGCTGCTGAGTCACAAGTCCCAAGAAGCCCAAGGGCCATGCTGGGAGGCTGAAAGGGAGAGAGGAGGCAGAAGGAGGCCATTGATCATAGAAAAAGAAAGTGGTTGAGAGTGGCTTTGAGATCTTGAGGATTTAGGTGACCACAGGGTCTTGGGAGCTGCTGCAGAACTCAGGACAAGCCTCCAGGTGTCCCACCTCCCAGCCTGCTCCCTGCAGCTCTGAGCTACTTACCTGGGTCCAGATTCTCTGGCCAGAGTTATGCTCAAGCTTTTTCAATTGGACTTTCATGAAAAATGCATGCAGGTGATCGCTAGAGCGTGCTCAGCTCCCATTACCACTTTATGTTCCCCTGCCTTCCTCCTGTTCTCTGGATTTCTAGTGATACCCTGCGAGTCAACAATTTTAAGATTTAGACTCCACTGTCATTTATGGAGAGCCTCTCACCTGCCAGGGTCTGTGCCAGGAATTGCACAGATATCTCAGTTAATCAGACCCTGACTTGGAAACACCTGTATACAAACTTTCAGCTACAAGCAAGTTCCCCTTTTTCTTTAAAAACTCTAAAGGGAAAGGGTCTCCTTTCCTCCTTAGTACACCCCAAGTGTGCACTGACAGGCAGTTCTCCGACCTTCCCTTGTGTCGTTTGCCTTGTGGAGGTGAATGAACTTTATCTGTAGGCCAAGTTGCAGAGGGCTTGATATGGTTAGCATGGGTTCTGGACTTAAGGTGGTACGCAGAAGCCTTCCAGAAAATGACAGAAGACCCTGAGCTGCCCTCTCCCTCCCAGGCTGACAGCCAGGAGTGGTTATTCTCCAGGTCACCTATGGCTGTGAGATGTATGTGCTGTTTTTTCATTTCACTAATGACTCTGAAGATGTTCTGTGATTCAGCCGCCTGGCTTTGAAGGAGCCTTTTGCAACACAGAATATTTTCCCGCCTGCTTGTGATGACAAATTAAATGTACATGTCATTAAAATACCGGGTCCTGTTTCTATAACGAAATAAACAAACTCCTCACTCTTCCCTGGAAGGAAGAAATTCTGCAGATTTTGCCTTTTCTGAGGAAAGGTGCTGTACATGATCCTTTAGAACTTGTGGAAAAGATATCCTGACTCTGGGTGCTTTGAGCTTTAGAATTCTAGAAGCATGGTTTAGTATTATGCGTTGATCACAGTTATAGTTCTAGACTCATAGTTCTAGAAATTCTCTTGATTTATGGTTCTAGAAGATCTCTCAGTAGCTGGGAATTTCAAGAGAGGTGGTGGTTTCAGTATGCCCCATCCCTAAGCTCTATGCGAAAGATGTGATCTAATGTTTTAACTTTACTTGTATATAACTTGTGGCTGCAAATGATTAGGACTGGCATTGAGGCATCTGGATAAAGTCACGTTTCTTTAGGATATGTGTAAGGTTGTCTACAGTGGGGTAAAGCATGGCAAGAAAAGGTTCCAACTAAGCTAAGTAGCACCCTGCTACCCTTGCTGAGGAAAAGAACCCTCTGAGGACTGGGCCACGCTAGAAACTGAAATCAGAGAGGCCTTTAGAAGTATAATAGAAGCAAAAAGGAAAGTATGATAACACACTGCCTCATCCCTCCCTTCTCTCTTTTAGGGCTGCTGAACTGGTTTTCTTGCTCCACATGGCCCACCCAGACCTCCTCCCCTCTCCCTAGCTGCAGGTGTAAACCGTGAGGGAGGCGCAGACAGGGAAGAGAATTTCTGACTTCCTGTCTGCCCTTCCCCTCCGTCACTACAGCCTTGATCCCACATTCAGGGGGGCCACATCCCCTAACCCAATCAGGTAGAAAGGTATAGTTGCCATCTGCCAAAATAATATTAATAATTGCTCCATCAGTGCTAATGCTCTGTTAGCCATAACACTCTATATTAGTCTCCAATTTAACTCTGAATCCTGTAATAATGGTGGAAATGGGCACCAGTCATAAAGCTTGGTGCGCCTTAATTAGCTCAGCATTGTCTCTCCTCGTCACAGCTTTTTCAGGAGCATTAATTCCTTCTCTGTTTGGACTCTGCTAATTATCCCCATCCGTAGCTCAGCCTGCATCTCTGAAAGAAGGAAAGGAAGCAAAGGCCCTCTGCTCCCCCGCCCCCAACCCTGAATTTTAATTACACCAGGTTCTCCTAATAAACATACAAACCCCAGCAGGGCTTATTATTAATGGACCTTATCTGTGAGCTTCAGTACACAATAGCCCTATTCTCCCAACATACACTCGCAGAGTCAGGTATTCCTCAAGTACATCTCTGCACGGGACTTCTCCAGAGGTCACCGGTTATCCGCCTGGTAGCTGGCAGGCAGCCTGCAGTGTCTACTTTCCAGGGAAGAAGGCGGCGGGTCATGAGGAGGCCGCTCATAATCCCCAACTCCAGGCTTCTGCTTCTGCTCAGGTCAGGCCAAAAAGAGGAGGAGGGCCCTGAGGACAGCTAAGAAATGCCTCTCCAGCTTCTCTGCCTAGCCTAGGACTCTATTGCTCAACTTTCAGTCTCCTCACATGCCTGGATCAAGGGCCCAGCCTTTTACATCAGAAAATCCTAGGTTCAAATCTCAGCTTTTCCACTTAATTGCATTGTACCCTTGAAGAACTTACTCACTTAACATCTTTACACTTGGTTTATCTTTGAGAGGTGAATACCAATTTCTTAGGAAGGCTGTAAAGGTTAATTAGATAATGTAAGGGACATAGGGCTTATCATGTAGAAATAAATAACAAGGGGTATTATTAGAATTAATATTAATGGTTCTGCCCAGATTCTTCCTTTCCTAGACTAAGTGTGGTTCTTCCAGGCTCTTGGGCCTCTGCGTCACTTGCTATCCAGTCTCCGGGCTGTGTTTTGTCTGTGTCTCTGGTCTGTGCCTGTGTCCTCAGCCAAAGCCACTCCTGCTCTCCACAGCCTTGGCCCTGAGTGTTTCTGAGGGTCCAGCAGCAATCTCAGGCCCTGAAACCAGCCTTCTCTGGCTTGGGGCGAGCAGGGGAAATGATCCTTTCTTTTTGCTTCATCTCCCCAGTTTACCTTTTCAATTATAATCTGTTAGTGAGAATGCCCGTTACTGTTACAAAATGGATTTTCCTGACTGGGAGCCCATTAGAAAAATGGGAACAATAGCAGGCCAGGAGAACTGCTGATGAATCCTAACACTATGGGTGGAGACAAGGGGAGGGGGCCCCAGGGCTGTCTTCGGAGAAAGAAGTGTCATCGAGGAAGACAAGAAACTCTGGGCTGCTAATGAATAACGAAGCACTTTCTGGAAGAGAAGGGAGAGCGTGGAACATTACTCTGGCCAGATAGTCTCATTTAAGAGGACAAGCAGGTCCTGCCCTGATGGCCTTTGGGGGCACTTCCCTTCCCAGAAGAGAAGGGACTAAGGTCCCGCAGATTCTTTGCCCTCTCTCTAATGTCTCCCTTCCCTGTCTCAGCTTTGTTTTGTGCACAGCAAACTGTTATGCTCCTCCAAAAACCAAAACATGATGAATAACAGCAGCTTACATTTGGGGGACATTCACCACCTCTCAGGGACTGTGCTCAAAGTCTTCACTTGTTTAATATTCACAGTGATTCTGTGAGGTGAGGTAACTAGAATCCTCACTAAACAAAGGAGGAAATCAGGATTTGGAAAGGTTAGATAACTTGCTCAAAGTCGTACAATTAGGAAGCAGTGTAGATGGCATGTGCCCTGTGGTCATGATGGTACTGGTGCCCACCGAGTTGCCTGGTGAAGTCCAACCTCCCAGCCAGGACTAGGAGCCATGTGCCCCTCCCTGTACAAAGCCATGTCACTGGGTATGTTTCCAAGGCTTAGTTCTATAGCTCTGTTCTCTCCCAGAGGCCGTTGGATAATTCACTGCTGTGGTTTACCAAACCAGATGCCTGTGGAACACTGGAGCTCCTCTGAAACCCGAATGGAGATATTTAACAATGAATGTTGAGGAAGGGACTTCTTTCCTCCAATTTCCAAGAAAACTTTGCAAGAGCATGAGATGTTCTCAAATGATTTTTCTCCCATGAACCTCTTCTTACTCCTTTGGAATTCATTAGTGTTCACCAGCTGATAGTAACAACAAAACAACTCCGAAAGTAGCAAGCAGATGAATATTAATATAAAAACTTGGAGATGTGTGATCTTTAATATAGTATGTATTATGTCTAGAGATAAAGAGAGTTACATTATTTATGGATGAAATAGTTATATTATTTCTGCTAGTAATATTGTTCTTGGTTTGTAATGATAAGGTTAAAGCTATCTCTATTTATTAGTGTTCAGGGCTTGGAGATATTCTGCCTATTAAACAAATTTCAAAACTAAGGGATATTCAGAACTAGACTGGGTATAGCTAATAACAATGGGTAATAATTACTATATTGGTTACTAAATTCTAGGTGTTGTTGTCAGCACTTTTTTTTTTAGACAGAGCCTCAAGCTGTCGCCCTGGGTAGAGTGCTGTGGCATCACAGCTCACAGCAACCTCCAACTCCTGGGCTCAAGCGATTCTCCTGCCTCCGCCTCCCAAGTAGCTGGGATTATAGGCACCTGCCACAATGCCTGGCTATTCTTTGGTTGCAGCCGTCATTGTTGTTTGGCGGGTGTTGTCAGCACTTTTGATCTCTTTCAAACCTTCACAATGACTTTACAAAGTAGAATCTATTATTACCCCCATTTTATTTTATTTTATTTAACTTTATTTTTTGAGACAGAGTCTCACTCTGTGGCTCTGGATAGAGTGCTGTAACATCATCATAGCTCACAGCAACATCAGTCTCTTGAGCTCAAGGGATCCTCTTGCCTCAGCTTCCTCAAGTAGCTGGGACTTCAGGCACCTGCCACAACACCCAGCTAACTTTTTCTATTTTTAGTAGAGATGAGGTCTTGCTCTTGCTTAGGCTGGTCTTGAACTCCTGAGCTCAAACGATCCGCCTGCCTCAGCTTCCTGGAGTGTTAGGATTACAGATGTGAGCCACTGCACTCCGACTATTACACCCATTTTACAGATGAGAAAACTGAGGCTGAGATATCTTGCATAGTTTGCCGAAGTCACACAGTTTAAAACAAGGGGAGGTGGACATAGAATGACCCCAGTCTGGCTCTCCTGTGCTTCTTTCTCTCTAGGCTGAAGGGGAAGTAAAGAAGGAAGAAGAGAGGGAAGAAGAAAGTAAATACTCAGGAAGTACTTTCTCTTGTTCAGTGTTGTGCTGAGCACTTTCTCCCTTACTAGAGGGTTACCTCTCTCTTCTCCTGAAGCTAACACACGGTATGAATGGAAGAACATTGGATCAGGATGCAGAAAGGTAGCAGAGTTGTGCATCAGAATTCTATCTGCCTCACAGGGTCAAGGTTTGAACAAGATGTGAGTAGGAAAGAGGTTCTGAAGGCTTTTTGTGCACTTGTGGTTTCCTAGGGGGTAACATTTCTCAGTGGTTGGCCCCAGCCCACCTGAGAAGTCACATATCTTAGAAATCACATATCTTAGATCATCTAGGCCTTAGCATACCCCTAGGCGGGGCTGGTGTTTTTTGGGCCTTAGCATACCCCTAGGCTGGGCTGGTGTTTTTCAACCTTTTTAAAAATCTCTTGGTACACTTGAACCTATAGTTAAACCTCCATGGCACACTTAAATTATATTAATAAAAAAGAGTAAATAAAGGAATATACTTACTGTGCGTTGAACTTCTTTCAAAAATAATTTAACGAATGGCTTAAAATTTTTCACCACACAACTAAGATCCTCTCACAGCCCAATAGTGGGCCATGGCATACCGGTTGAAAATCACTGTCCTAGGACATTACAGGAGCCTACGCCCCTTCCTAACCTTAATGTACCCCTGACCAGGGGGTGAGGACTGTCTGAATTCGCATATAGTGACTTTAAAGGGGCTAAATCCTCTATAGTCACTCCCTGCCCAACCATCTTGCACCCCCTGTGAGGATGAACCCTCTCAGTTCCAGACCTAATTCTCCTTTCATTGCCTGCCAATGAGATGCTATTGGCTTTCCTGGTTCTGGAAGAAGATTCTGCAGGCCTGGGAAGGGTCTCCTTGGGTGCAGGTTGCTGACTACTGATAATCCATACCCTCTGCCTTCTCTGATCACAGCTCCAAGGGAACCACAGCTGAGGGTCACGTGGAGAAGCAATCTAAATAGCAACCACACCAAGGGAAAACTGATTCAACTGGCTCGCCCCCTTCCCCCATCTCTCTATTCATTTATGAATTCAGTTTTTTTGTCAGGCTGAACATTTAAATGCACTCTATGCTCTCTGGATTCCCCCTACACCCCACTTCTCATTAAAATTCTAATTATTACCAGAACAAGTAAGATGTATAATCAAAGGGAAGCAAAGCCCTAGAAATACCTTTTGTTTTAAGGTGACTCATATTGCAGAGAATGAATTCAAAACAACTGTAACAGAGAACAGATGTGATGGGTCTGGGAATGGTCAGATATGTGGAGTAAGGACACATATCTGGGATAGTTTCTTGGTGATCCTGGTGAAATAAGGATCTGAAGACTGGTCTCCAAATTATTTAGCGGAAAAAAAAAAAATAATAAACTTAGTACCGCCAATGTATGTTTATTCCTTCCCAAGTTACGTACATGTTCTACAAAGGTGACATTGCAGCACCGGACTGGCTGGTTTCTAGCCCAGTCCTACCACTTTCTAGTGTGTGATCTGCGCATTTATTTAACTTTCTGCGTCTCAGTTTCCATACTTGTAAAAAGAAGATAATAATCGTATCTGTTTCATTGGAGAGGATTAAGTGAATGAACATATAAAAATATACTTTAAAGTCTGGACATAGTAATGTTGAATAAATGAACTAAATCTAATAATAAGCCAGGTGCGGTGGCTCACTCCCAGCACTCTGGGAGGCTGAGGTGGGTGGATCACCTGAGCTCATGAGTTCGAGACCAGCCTGAGCTAGCAAGAGACCCCCCCCATCTCTAAAAATAGCCAGGCACTGTGGCGGGCACCTATAGTCCCAGCTACTTGGGAAGCTGAGGCAAGAAAATCACTTGAGCCCAAGTAAGTCTTGTAGCTATGAGCTATGACGCCACTGGCACTCTCACAGGGGTGACAAAGTGAGACTCTGTCTCAAAATAAATAAATAAATAAATCCAATAATAAAATGCTATTAATATTATTATGATGAACCTATATATCAAAGCTTTGGTTTCTTTTAAGATAATAAATAAATATTGAAATAACCTGGGGTTTTTTCCCCCCCTCTGGGCCCCTGAGATGTTTGCACACCACACTGGAGACCGTTAGTCTATACGTTAATTTTAATTTAGAATCGACATTCTTGGTTCCTGGCAGTCTCTAAGGACTAACTCCAGCTCCCTGGCCAGGAAAAGGCCCCCACATCTCTAATCAGGAAGCTGGGCTGGGAGTTGGGGGAAGGGTGGGGGGTGGCTCCGAGCTTGAGGGTTCTCTGCTCTAACTCCCTATTCGTGGAGGAAGTACCTGAGCCAGGCCAATAACCTGCAGCAAGGGAATCGGAAGGCAGTGCTGGCTTCCCAGAGAGAGCAGCTGATGGTCTCACCCCCTTCTCAGTCCCCTCTGGGTGTGGGACAGCTTTCCCTGTGTGCTATGATAGTCCCCTAGATCCCCCCAGGAGGGACATCTGTGTATCCCACGCCTCGCTTAGAACCTGGTACCTGGCCAGTATTCAGTAAATGTTGGCTGAACCTGGTTGAAATGTGAGATAATTACTTCCCTTTTATGTGCCATTAGTTCATTCACTCATTCATTCCCACATGCCAGTTTCTGTGTAAGGCCCTGGGTCAAACACATGGGAAAAACACAGGGATGGGGTATCCTAGGGTTGCCCACAGTTTAATCAGAGGCAGAGGAGAGAATGCCAGGCTGGGTGGTGGACATCTGGACTCTGCTCTGTGTGTGACCCCCCCCCCCAGGCAAGTCCCCTCTCATGGCGCAGTACCTGTAAGATCATTTCTCACCTTAAATGGTAAGATTTTTAAGGCACTGGAACAGGCTGATCCAGGGGCTGCAAACTCACAAGCCAATAGGGATCAGGCAAGGAACAGGGAGCTGAGCATTGAATTGGTAAGGACACACCTACACCCTTGCAGGGGCACAGGTGCGGTCACCAAGTCATTGATTTTTTTCAGAGAAGCCAGAACTGGGGTGATGATGATGGAACGTCCTAACTTTTCAATCATTATGGAAGCCAGATGAAACTTTTCTGCTGGCTAGTCCACTAGTGACTTTTTCTTTTTTTGGAGACAGAGTCTCACTTTGTCACCTTTGGTAGAGTGCTGTAGTGTCATAGCTCACAGCAACCTCAAAGTCTTGGGCTCAAGCAATTCTCTTGCCTCAGCCTCCCATGTAGCTGGGACTACAGGCACCAACCACAATGCCCAGCTATTGTTTTAGAGATGATTGTTTTAGAGATGAGCCTCTGGCTCAGGCTGGTCTCTAACTTGTGAGCTCAGGCAATCCACCTACCTCGGCCTCCCAGAGTGCTAGGATTACAGGCATGAGCCACTGCTTCTGGCCACAAGTGACTTTTTGCAAACACTGCCAGGCATGCCATTGGCTTTGAGCCTTCTGACTTCTCTGCTCAGAGTGAGAAGAGGCCTTGGGTTCAAAGGTTCATCCAAGATTTGGGGAGGGAAGTGGGATGAGAGGTCTGCTTGATAACTTCCTGTGAAGGGAGGCATCCCTCACAGCTCTCCCGAGATAATGGACATCTGATCACCGTGGTCATGGGTGGGCTAGAGGTAGGGCAGTGAGTGCCCACCTCCAAACCTATGACAACACTAAAAATACCAGTTTTATGAAAAAGGACAGCTATAGAAATCATTTGTACAGGCATGTGTTTAAGATACTGCAGGTTTGGTTATAGACCATCATAATCAAGCAAATGTCAAAGTAAAGTAAGTTACACAATTTTTTTTTTTTTTTTTGGTTTCTCAGTGCATATGAAAGTTACATTTCCACTGTAGTCTAGTGCAATAGAATTATGTGTAAAATATGTAAATAATTTAAAAAGACTTTATAGCTAATAATGCTAATGATCATCTGATGCTTCAGCAAGTCATAATGTTTTGTCTGTGTAGGGTCTTGCCCCCATGATGATGTCCACTTACAGATCTGGGTGGTGGTTGCTGAAGGTTGGGGTGGTTGTGGCAATTTCTTAAAGTAAGACAATAAGGAAGTTTACTACATAAATTGACTTTTCATTTCACAAGTGATTTCTCTGTAGCATGTAATGCCGATTGTTAGCAATTTACCCACAGTAGAACTTTTTTCAGAATTGGAATCAATTCTCTCAAACATAGCCACTGCTTTATTGACTAAGTCTATTCTAAATCCTTTGTTGTCAATTCAACAATGTTCACAGCATCTTCACCAGGAATAGATTCCATCTCAAGAAACCACTTCTTTGCTTATTCATAAGAAGAACCTCCTCATCCATTCACGTTTTATCGTGAGATGGCAGCAATTCCTTCACACCTTCAGGCTCCACTTCTAATTTTAGTTCTCTTGCTATTTCTACCACATCTGTAGTTACTTCCTCCACTGAAGACTTGAACTCCTCAAAGTCATTTATTTATTTATTTATGTACTATTATTATTATTATTATTATTTTTGAGACAGAACCTCAAGCTGTTGCCCTGGGTAGAGTGCTGTGCCATCACAACTCACAGCAACCTCCAACTCCTGGACTCAAGTGATTCTGCTGCCTCTGCCTCCCAAGTAGCTGGAACTACAGGTGCCCGCCACAGTGCCTGGCTATTTTTTGGTTGCAGCTGTCCTTGTTGTTTGGTGGGCCCAGGCTGGATTTGAACCCGCCAGCTCAGGTGTATGTGGCTGGCGCCTTAGCCACTTGAGCCACAGGCATTTATTTATTTTTTTATTTTTGAGGCAGAGTCTCACTTTGTTGCCCTCGGTAGAGTGCCATGGCATCACAGCTCACAGCAACCTCAAACTCTTGGCTTAAGTGAGTCTCTTGCCTCAGCCTCCCGAGTAGCTGAGACTGCAGGCACCCGCTACAACACCTGGCTATTTTTTGTGGTAGTTGTCATTGTTGTTTTTAGCAGGCCCAGGCCAGGTTTGAACCTGCCAGCCCCAGTGTATGTGGCTGGCGCCCTAGCCACTGAGCTACAGACACCAAGCCCTCAAAGATATTTTTGAGAGTTGGAATCAACTTCTTCTAAACTCCTGTCAATGTTGTTATTTTGACCTCCTCCCGTGAATTATAAATGTTCTTACTGGCACCCAGAATGGTGAATTCTTTCCAGAAGGTTTTCAATTTACTTTGACCAGATCCCAATTAAATTGGGCAATTTACTTTGCCCAATTTACTTTGCATTTGCTTTATCTATGAGTTATAGCTTTACAAAAATGTATTTCTTAAACAATAAGAAAGTTGAAATGACTCCTGGATGCACAGGCTCAGCATGGGTGTTGTGTTAGGCATGAACGCGACATCCCTCTTATTGTATAGGTCTGTCAGAGCTTTTGGATGACCAAGTGCATTGTCGATGAGCAATAATATTTTTAAACGAAACTTTTTTTCTGAGCAGTAGGTCTCAACAGTGGTTTTAAAAGATTCAGTAAACCATGCTGTAAACAGATATGCTGTCATCTAGGCTTTGTTGTTCCATTTATAGAGCACAGGCAGAGTAGATTTAGCATAATTCTTAAGGGCAACAAGATTTTCAGAATGGCAAATGAGCATTGATTTCAACTTAAGGTCACCAGCTGCATCAGCCCCTATCAAGAGAGTCAGCCTGTCCTTTGAAGCTTTGAAGCCAGGCATTGATTTCTCCTCTAGCTGTGTGAGTCCCAGGTGTCATCATCTTCCAGTAGGAGACTGTTTCTTATACACTGAAGATCTGTTTGGTGTATTCACCTTCATTATCTCAGCTAGGTCATCTGGATACCTCGCTGCAGCGTCTGCGTCAGCACTACCTGCTCTTACTTTTGTGTTACGGAGACAGCCTCTTTCCTTAAACCCCGTGAACTAACTCCTCTTTTAGCCTTCATACAACTGAAGAGAGCCAGGGCCTTGCTCTGGATTAGGCTCTGGCTTAAGGAATTGTTGTGGCTGGTTTGATCTTCTATCCAGACCTCCTTATCAGCAGTAAGGCTGTTTTGCTTTATCATTTGTATGTTCACTGGAGTAGCACTTTTAATTTCCTTCAAGAACTTTTCCTTTGCATTCACAACTTTGCTAACTGTTTGCCACAAGAGGTCTAGCGTTAGGCCTATCTCAGCTTTTGGCATTCCTTCCTCCATAAGTTTAATCATTTCTAGCTTCAGATGTAAAGTGAGAGATGTGTGACTTTTCCTTTCCCTTGAGCTCCTAGAGGCCATTGTAGAGTTAGGAATTGTCCTAATTTCAATATTGTTGTGTCTCAGGGAATAGGAAAATCCAAGGACGGGAATAGCCATTCAGTGGAAGAGTCAAAACATGCACAACATTTATTGATTAAGTTTGCCATCTTGAATTGATGTAGTTCACGGTGCTTCAAAACAGTGACAATAGTAACATCACTGATCACGGACCACACATCTCTATAACAGATATAATAATAAAATATCATGAGAATTTCAAAAATGTGATGGAGGGGCATAAAGTGAGCACACGCTGTTAGAAAAATGACACCAGAAGACTTGCTTGGTGCAGGGTTGCCACAAACCTTCAATTTGAAAAAATAATGCCGTGTCTGCAAGGCTCAATAAAGGGGAGCGCAGTGAAACAAGGTGTGCCTGTATTTAGCTTTGAAATATAATGTGTGGATTGGATTCCAACTTAATAGAAGTATTTATTGAGCCTACTATGTTCAGAGTCTGGGAGCCCAGAAGAAGTTAATCCCCACCCTTAAAGAGATTATGCCCCATTTTATTCACTTGAAGTCAACTCAGTGTTTATTGAGCTCCTGTCTCGGGCTCCCTGGGGGAGGGATAAGGAAGGAAGCCGAGTTAGCCAGCCTCTGCCCCCAGGGCCTCACAGCCTGTTAAGGAAAAGAGCTGTATACAGAAATGACTCTAAGACTGGCCCTAGTAACAGCTCTAATACAAATTCACACAGCATCCAAATGTGAATGGAATGTTTCCAGAATTTGCACATTTGCTTAGGCTGCTATTTAAATTACATTCCTTTATAGGCAGTAGGGGAGGCAACCCTGGTGTTCCCCACGGTGGCTGGCCGGGAGGTAGGGGGATGATGCTTGGGACCGACGCAAGGTTACAGACATTTCACAAAGTGCACAACCAAGAGTCAGCCCTGAAACCGTCTCTCCGTCTGACCTGGCAGCTTTCTCACGACCATTCTTTTCTCTTCTTCCGTCTTTGTCCCTTCTGTGTGCCCCCTCTTCCAACACCCTCACCCACTTCTCCCCGCCTCTGTCTGTCTCCGTCCCTCCTTGCCCGGCTCATGCCGAGGGCAGGCAGCTCTGTCAGCCTCCTCGCAGTGGTAGTTATTGTGTGTGGCGTGGCCCTGGTGGCAGTTTTTCTCTTTCTCTTTTGGAAGCTGTGCTGGATGCCCTGGAGGAACAAGGAGACCTCCAGTCCCTCCTCTGCTAACCCCACCTTGGAGGCCCTCCAGAGTCCCAGCTCCAGAGGCACCATGGCAGACAAGCTGAAGGACCCAAGTGGCCTGGGCTTCCTGGAGGCGGCTGTGAAGATCAGCCACACATCCCCAGACATCCCGGCCGAGGTGCAGATGTCAGTGAAGGAGCACATCATGCGTCACACGCGGCTGCAGCGACAAACCACAGAGCCAGCGTCATCCACCAGGTGAGGCGTGGACCCCTCCCTTCTCTAACCCCCCCCCCACCTCCATATCCTAAGCTACCCTAATTAATACATTCACAAGATTCCGGCCTGGAAGGCTCAGAGACAGAAAGAATAACACCTGTCCTTTGACTGAAAAATATGTCAGATGGTGTGATCTGTGGTGGGCAGTCGACTAGGAAGTGGCCATGGGGAAAGATTTCACGAAGGGAAAGCCTTTGAGGTGCGTGGTGTGTACTCAGGATGTGTGTGGGTGTGGGAGGAATGGGAGAGTAGTGGAGGGGAGTGCTGGGTGTTTGGAAGGAAAGGCTTCAGGCAGAGAGAAGAGAATAAGCAAAGGCTCAGAGGCACAAAAGTTCAAGGTGTGCTCAGGGATGTGCCGGTGAAGCCTCCTAGCTGGAGTCTGCCGCGTGTGGGAGATGAGGCGAGAGAGTTCCAGTAGCTGGATAATGCGGATTCTTTAAGATTTTCAGAATGGCAAATGAGCATTGACAGCAGCTGTACATACGTCATCCTTGAACTGAAAACAGCAACAAGAAGCACGTCATGACAAACCCCCACACTAAATTCAAAAACAGCATTGTATTAACTCAAAACTTAGGGCCCTGATGGATTCCTGGGTCCCTGCAGTATCTCTCCAGGCTCCCAGGGGACCAACACAAGGGAAGGAGGCCCTGTCTTCAGACTGGAGACCGGGAGTGAAAGAACTTGGGATCACATTGACAGAGTCTGGCTTTGGGTCGGTTGCTTACCTTCCCTGAGCCTCACTTTTTCCAACTATAAAGCAGGGCTAATCACTTTTATAAGGTTGTTGTGTGGAACCAGTGAAAGAATCCATCTGATGACGAGAGCTGACACGTAATATCATTTATTATATCCCTGACCCTATACGAAAGTACTTCACATGCTTTAATGCACTTCACCCTCACAGCAGTCCTATGCAACTGATATTTTTATAGTGCAGGGAGACTGAATAACATGCCCAAGATCATATAGGCAGAAAGTGGCAGAGCCAAAATTAACCTATGCAGTCTGGCTTTGAAGCCCGGGCTTTTGACCACTTTACTACCTGCCATTTAGTAAGTACTCAATAAATGGTGGTAGCGGTGATGATGGTGATGAAGAGAGTGCCACACTGAGGGTAAGACATGATGGTCATCTCCCTAAGGGATTTTATGGTTTAATGAGGAAATTAGAGTCAAGTCTCCTAGGAAAGAAACCTAGAAAGCAAGTAACAGAAGAGCAGGAAAAATGATGATAGCAATGCTAACATTTATAGAGCTTACTCTGTACCAGGGACCGGTGCAGCTTCTTTACATATATTAAGACATGTAACGCTCTCAACACCCTTGCACGCAGAGCACGTGCAAAGGAAAAGTGGGCTCAACCAAGGATAGGATGAACCAGGGGCACCGGGACTGCCCTCCCCCGAGCCCTGACCACGCTCTCTCTGCCCACTCCTGCCCTCCGCCAGGCACACGTCCTTCAAGCGCCACCTGCCTCGGCAGATGCACGTCTCCAGCGTGGACTACGGCAATGAGCTGCCGCCAGCAGCAGAGCAGCCCACCAGCATTGGCCGCATCAAGCCCGAGCTGTACAAGCAGAAGTCAGTGGACGGGGACGACGCCAAGTCCGAGGCCACCAAGAGCTGCGGGAAGATCAACTTCAGCCTGCGTTACGACTATGAGAGCGAGACCCTGATCGTGCGCATCCTGAAGGCCTTTGACCTCCCTGCCAAGGACTTCTGCGGAAGCTCCGACCCTTACGTCAAGATCTACCTCCTGCCCGACCGCAAATGCAAGCTGCAGACCCGGGTGCACCGCAAGACCCTGAACCCCACCTTTGACGAGAACTTCCACTTCCCCGTGCCCTACGAGGAGCTGGCTGACCGCAAGCTGCACCTCAGCGTCTTCGACTTCGACCGCTTCTCCCGCCACGACATGATCGGTGAGGTCATCCTGGACAACCTCTTTGAGGCCTCTGACCTGTCCCGGGAGACTTCCATCTGGAAGGACATCCAGTATGCCACGACTGTGAGTACACTCTGTTCCCTTGGCTTCTAGAGAATTTACAGTTCTGAGTTGGGTGGGACATGTCCCCAGCCCCCTTCACCCCTGAGACAAGTGGGCCTTTGCCCTTCAGGATGTGAAGAGGGATCTGGAAGCTGCCTGATGGCCTTGCCTGCCCTGGGGAGGTCCTTGCACTCTGCCCGGGTTGGAGTGGTGGACAGCAGAGTTTCTAGGGGGATGGGAAGGGAAGGGAATTTTATCCATGGCTTCTTTTGTTGGGTTTTTCTTGGGCTTTTTTTGAGACAGAGTTCTACTCTGTCACCCTGATTAGAGTGCTGTGGTGTCATCACAGCTCACAGCAACCTCAAATTCCTGGGTTTAAGCAATCCTTCTGCCTCAGCCTCCCTAGTAGCTGGGACTACAGGTGCCCACCACAACACCCAGCTAATTTTTTCTGTTTTTAATAGAAACAGGGTCTCACTCTTGTTCAGGCTGGTCTCAAACTCCTAAGCTCAAGGGATCCTTCCACCTCGGCCTCCCAGAACGCTAGGAATACAGGCGTGAGCCACAGCGCCTGAACTATCCGTGGCTTCTGAGTGCACGTTCTGAGGTGGTTCTTCCTATCTACTAGGCCTCAGTTTTGCTGCCTATGAAATTATGCATAGGGACAGGCCTATGGACTGAATCAGACAACAACATCTATGGAGGGCCTTGATGTATGTTAGAAGCTTAGAATAGAAGACCAAGGTCAGGGGATATCAATCAGGATGAACCAAGCTATGCTGCAGCAACACTCTTAGGATTTTGTGGCTTAAGACAAGCGAGGTTTATGTTTTGTTCATTTTACGTGAGCTCTGCAGCTTGGCTGGGGGCCCTACTCCACCCCAGTACCCAGGGATCCCAGCCAACAGAGGCTTCTTGTGGACATGGGCTCCCACAGTTAAGTAAACATCAGGGGAAGAGGATGTGGCGTATCATGTGCTATTTCTTAAAGCTGCCATGCAGAAGCCACCCATGTCACTTCTACTCACATTTCATTAGCCAAAGCAAGACACATTGCAACTACAACTATCAAGGGGCAGGGGCGAAGCAATCCTGCCACGTGCCCAGAAGGACATCTTCAGAGACCTCATGACCTAACAGCACCAACAGTGTCCCTTCTCCTAGGCTTTGTCTTCCTGGTGCAGAGTGGGGATGGGGGAAGCTGTCTCAGAGGGAGACGCAGCTAATCCACACATGAGAGCTGGGCTGTTCACAACCAACTGGAATTAACCAGGGACAGTTTTGAAAAGCAAAGACTCAGGCTGGCTTCAAAGAGAAGGGAGGGCAGATTTGGCAGAGAGGGTATGTCCAGAGCACTTTGGTTTGGCATAGATGGTGTATGTAGCCCGTGGGGCGAAGGAAGCTGTGTAACTGTGGTCTGCAGGGGTAGCTGGTGTGCCTGATGGGCTTAGAGAGAGATCTTGATTTGTTCAAAGACACCTGGCCTTACAAGGCTTACAGGGGAGCTCACAGGGCTGTTTCCCCCAAGCTCCAGGGTCCCCGTGTCTGAGGCCTCAAGTGCTAACCGATTGAGTGTCTTCCTGGATAGTTCTTGCACCATATCTGTAAGAGATGACCCACTCTGTCTGCAGACCTCCCTTTGGACAGTTAGTACTCAGTTATCTCTGCGTTGAATTTTTGAAGAGAGAGGCTTGGAAAATTAGCCCTGTCCTGGTGGGCAAAGGATACAGATCTTGATTTGTTCAAAGACAGAAAGCTTGATGGGGTCCACTTCCACCCTAGGAAGGGTCTCTGGGACACCCCGTGGTCATAGCTCATTCTGACTTTGACCATCGAGTGCCATGTCTCAGTGCCACCTTACCTTTGCATCCTGAAATGCCGTCCCTAAGAACAGCAGGAGCAGCCAGCTGGCAGACGGGGCGGGCAGACGGGGCGGATCAGAACAGCAGCTACGCGCCACCCCAGGCCTGGAAGCTCTGCTCTATAAATCACTGTGAAGTTTACATCTGGTGTAGCTTGTCCCTTGTGGTCTTATAAGGCAGCAGCTTCATTATGATGACTGTGTAGGTAGTGAAAAGCAGCTCTGTTCTCACAGTGAGGCCGTAGCCCAGACAGGCAGGTGAGGGCCAGAGGCTACGGGAAACGGAGCTCAGCCCAGTCCCCCAGGAGCCTTTTTGCTTCCTACTACAGCCCCCACCTTCCTATGCTGTGCCTTTAGCTCCAGACCTAAGTTCCAGGATGGAAATTTTCATACCCTAGAGCTGCTGTGGCTCTCCCTGCCCCAGTCCCATGCCCAGTCCCTACCCCAGCTTCCCAAAGAGGCAGATCGACCCAAGAGCACCACACAAACCAACCTACCCCCATCACCCACTGTCAATATCACCATAGTCTTCCTCCATCTCTTCCTCCTAGGAATACTGGGGTGGGGGTGAGGGTGAGGCTGGGATAAAAAATAGCCTCTTTGACCCACAAAAAGCACAATCTAATCACAGAGACAAGTAATGTCCTCGCAGTCGCTGGCAATGCAGGGCGGCCAGTGCTACATACTGTCTGCAGTTATAAGATCCCTGAGCATTAGGCAGCTGGGAAGGAGATGAGCAGAATTAAACTAGGTGGGGAAGGACTTGTACAAATACCCCGATAGGATGAGGAAGAGGAAGCATTATAGCCAGGAGCAGAGGGAGTCCGGGCCCAGGAGTTTCCAAAGCTGCAGAGCTGAGGACCACGCTCAGACACCTGGCCTTACTCACAGTCAGAGCTGGACAGTCCTCTTCCGGTGAGTCCCCTGGGGCCCTCCACCTGCAGGCGTGGTTCTCAGGAGCAGGTTCATCACCCTGCTGGCAAGGACTCAAGCAAAGGAGAGGGAAGAGATCCAAGAGAGCTGTATGCTTACCTTTTGTGTGGTGCTGACTACAAAACTTAATTATCTGGAGGCCAGGGAGGCCCAAGTCAGTAAGGGATGGCATAGCACTCAGTGTATATGAAATCAATCCTGGGGCCGGCGCAACAGGGGACAGTACAGATGGGCACAGTTGACAGTGGGCTTCTATCTCTCCCATGTGCCAGATTCCGTTTCCAGAGCTGCCCTTTGGAACTGAGCTAAGGACTCCCGGCAGCTCCCCTGCCTGAACTTCCTGCCTCCTGCCTCTGCCCACCAGATTCCTTCTGTCAGGCAGGCCTGTCCCCCTCCTCTGCCTGGCCCAAAACCAATTCCACCGTTCAGAGCCTGCCCACAGCTGTCCTCCTCATGGCCTTCTGGTTTCACAGCAATTGCTCCCCCCCCAATATTCTCCAGCTCCTTCGGTTATGTCCTCAATCACATTCTGTTTTGTAAAGCCCCCCCAATGGCTCAGGAATGGCTCTGTCTTGCATTGGACTTTCTCTTATATTTTCCCTCAGGGCTGAGTGTAAGAACCAGCACATTCAGGTCATCGATAAGTGACCAATGGCTTACTTAATTCAATTACAACTATATGTCGACACCCAAGGAAAGGATTATTAAAGAAGCAGTTGGAGCTGGGGGTAGGGGGCCCACTTAACCTGGGAGGGCTTCCTGGAAAAGAAGCTCAAGTAGAATTTTGAAAATGGGTATTGCCAACTTGGTGGGGAGAGACCAGTCTGTGCATTCATTCAGGGGTACGAATCAAGTAGACGGTTTGCATCTGGGGTGGCCAAGATGTCCAGTCAGATCAGGTAGTCTGGACAAAGCAGAGGGTGACCCACCGGCTGCGCAGAAGGAAAGGGGCTGTGAGAAAGGGGTCTCAGGAGCCTGTTCGGTGGTCACATTAAGTGCAGTGAATGGTGCCCCTGTTGGTGTGAAAGAGCCACGTCTGAAGCATTCTGTTGTTTTCTCACAGCCACTGAACCCTGAGCTTCAGGGCCATGAAGGGGAGGTACACACCCAGGGAGTCTAGCTCTTTGTTAATTGCATATCTTAAGCAGCAGGGACGCTCACTCCCCCAGCCCGGGTTGTTCTGGAGGGAAGTCTGGCTGGCCTGTGCCCCACTGGCTGGAGGGCAGCTGGAGGCCTCTGGGATTCCTCTGAATCAGCAGAGGCCTAGGAGGGAAATCTTGGGAGTTCATTGCATCCATTCTAGCCCTGGGCAGGGCTGCCCCAAGCTCCACTGCCTGTCCTCCCACCTGGCTTGCCTAAGGGCCCCTGCTGGTGTCCGAAGCATTCCCAGGGATTTGCCACTGTATATCCAGCCAGAGCTTCAACTGGAGAAAATCACCCTGCTCTTCTGTCCCCCGTCTCCTGCCCCCAGTCTCATTATTTCTATATAAAGCTGTAGATTTATCATTATAATAGAGCTGCCGTCACCGGAGTTTGCTAACGTCTCTGTGATCTTGTGATTATTGCTGTAGAGGCCTCAGACCCCTATGCACACAACTGTTCCCATCACTGTTCCTGCTCCTTCACTGCAGCGGGAAGCGAAGGCTGTAATTGGGGCCATAAATATGTGCTGTGCTTGGTGCACTAATGGACCCAGTCATCTTCCTGCCTCACTAGGTCCCCACTGGGTCAGAGTGTGCTGTGTGCGTGCACATCTATGTGTGTGCCTGTGTGTGAGTGTGCGTATGTGCATGTGTGCACGTGTTTGGGGGTGGGGGTTGAGGACACCGTATACTTCCAGGGGCCTGGATTTAGGTCTGCAGGGAAGAAGACAGGTTGTACGTCATTAAATAGCCACTCGCCTGGGAATGGGCAGAGCTGTGCAGAAAGCGCTCAGGCCTTGGTGCCAAACAAACCTGTGTTGCATTCTAGTTTCTACATATTCTAGCTTTCAAATCTCGAGACGTTATCCTAACTGTGTCTCACTTTTAAGATCAGCAAAATGGGAAGAATAATGGCAGCCAGCTCCTCGTGGTATCACATGTAGCAAGTGAAACAAAACATGAGCTACCTAGAGTGGCGCGGACACAGAGCAACCTACCAAGCCCCGTTCCCCTGTGGCTCAGCCTGTGGGTCACCTCTGAACCACTCCTGGGTCCCACCTTCCCCTTCTCTCCCTGCCAGCTATTCTGACTGCCTGTTTTCTGTTCTTTTATTTCTTGTCTTAGCTATGCCTTATGTGACTTTGGAAAGTGATTTCCCCTCTCTGGGCTGCATTCTCCTTGGTGTTAAACTATGTCCCTAATTCTGAGAATCTAGGCTTCTCCCATGGAGACGTTCTTGGCCCTCTTGCTGACACAGAGCAGAGCTCCCCAGTCCCTGGGGTCACCATAGCCAAGGCCTAAACCAGAGAGTGATAGACCACTGGGCAGAATGGCCAGATATCCCCTCCCCTACCTTAAATGCCAGTAGCATTTGTCCTCTTTTCAAGCCCTTGGGGAATGTACTCTGGGAGGTTTCTGCCACGGGGGACACCCCGCCATCCACCCTTTCTCCTCCTTGTCCGATGAGCCACAGTCCCACGTGGGCACTCAGCCCTTCCGGCCTGGTCTCTTTCAGATCCCTATTTACCAGCCATATGCAGGCTGCTATTAACAAGTCCCTCCTAGGGTCAGGAGCACAATACGATCTACTCCATCACATTTCATCCTCACTACAACCCTATGATTGTCTGCTACATGTAAAGAAAGAAAAAAAAGTTTTGAGGTTAAGTGACTTATCCAACGTCACCCAGAGAGAAAGTGGTAGAACCAAGATTTGAAGTCCAGTCTTCAACAGAACCCGTGATCCTGGTGTGGCCAGAGGAAGTGGTAGCCTTGCTCGTTGGGACAGAAAATAGGCACTGAAATTGTGCAGCTCTTCAGGGAATTCAGAAGAGTGCGTTTTGTTATATTTTGTTTTGTGTATGGGCTATATTCCCTCATTCGTCTCAAAAGCTGGTTGTTTTGGGAGCAGGTTTTGTTCTGACCCTTGAATTCCTTTCCCTTTTAACCAATATTCAATCTGTGAACACTGGGTTTGACATTCATCCTCTTTCACTTAGCAGATATTTGAGTGCCAACTGTGTGCTGGTCAGTGCATCATTGAGCACTTGTTAAATTCAGAGCCTTGGGCTGGGCTGTGGAAAGAATGGCAAAGACATCAGAGTGCACAGGCCCAGACCCCTGAGCCCTCCTGCCCAGGACACGCACTCAGGGACAGAACAGTTCAGGACACTTGCAGTACAACTATGTAGTCTTCAGTACCCCCAGTCAGGTGCAGAAGGACTGAGGAAAACCAAGAAAAGAAATCAGAGTCAGGTGAGACTGCTTTGGAAAACTTTCTAGAAAAGGAAATTTTTAGGCCAAGCTTTGCTGACAGGAAGGATGGAGAGTGACAGAAGACTCAGGTAAGGGGAATATGTTTCTCTATCTTCTTTGTATTGGGGGAAGGATCTAGAGAGAACTTCCCTGTTTTGTGTGTAATAACTACTTGTGGTTTGGATACTATACCCCAGGCACCAGGCTGGAGTCCAACCTCAACTCCAGTCCTGCCCTCAAGGCCTCAGAGTCTGACTGGGGAGGCAGGAAAGTAGCTCTGCTGTTCTGGGGACACACAGGTCCTCACTGGCCCTGCATGTCAAGGGAAGGCAATGGAATTGCCTTCTTTGCCAGAAAATACCTCAGTTGCATGTTCTTCTCACACCCACATACTTAAGTCAAATGAGATCTAGGAGCGGCCACAAAAGGCTTTTTCAAGCAGAGCAGAGAATCGGCTTATTGATCCACTATGACTCATTAAACTACCCTGGGAGGAAGGCTTCCAAAAGCACACTGAGCAGCAGCTTGACGCAGAGCCTTCTAAGTGTCCACCTGGAAGTCGGGCTTCCGCGTCATCCTGGGAGACCTGGGGGGCAGGCAGGAGCGAGAGGGAAGCGTCCTGAATCTTCATCCACTACAGGCATCTTCACTGAGCCTGTCAAGAACATACGTGGGTCCTAGAACAACTGGGCACTGGAGAGACAGATATAGTCCCTGCTTTCAAGGAGCTTACAGTTGAACAGGGCTTTCAGAGCAAGTAAAACTGTAATGAACGGAACATAATTATTTAAATTGCATTAAAAGGAAAAAGGGGGAGATAGAGGTGATTATTGAAACTAGGAGAGTGAATGAATGGGGTGAGGGATAACAGGTGGCGGAAGGAGAATTCCAGACCCAGAACTGAGCTTTGGGGGATACCCGCAGCCAGATGAAGGAGCAGACAGGATTTCCAGGAAAAGGGGAACTGAGGAAGTTAACAGAGGAACAGTTCGGGACCTGTTTCATTTAGCAGTTATCTGTCTGAGCATGAGCGAGGTACCCAGCACAGTCCTGGCACTGAGGATTCTGTAGTCAACAAAGTCTCTGCTCTCATGGGGCTGACACTCCAGCAGAGGAAGACAAGTGACTAACTAAGTTATATAGTATGTCTGAGAGTGATAAATGGCAGGGAGAAATGAAAGCTGGGGAGTGTGACAGGAGGGGAGGGGTTGGGAAGGGAGAGTGAAGGGAGGTCGTAGGGTAAAACGGGGTGGGCAGGGGAGACCTCCCTGAAGGGCACCATTTGAGTAGACCTGAAGGAAAAGAAGGAGTGAACCATGCAGATATCTGGAGGAGGAGAGGTCCAGGCAGAGAGAAAGAAATACAAGAACTGTGGGATGGAGCACCTGGCTTGACCAAAAAACAGCAGGGGACCAATGTGGCTAAAGCAGAAAAGGAGCTGGGGAGGGGAAAGGGCCGGAGATAAAGTGAGAGAGGCCAAGGGTCGCGAGAGGTTAATAAGGCTCTGCCACTAAAAGTTGAGAAAGATCCCTCTTCCTGCCAGGCTCTGATTAGACTACTGTATCCAATCAGAGCCACGGCCGGGAAGTCAGCGGGAGCCTTTGTCAAGAAAAGAGCGTCTTGACCAAGGATGGTGATGGAGATGTAAGATGTGGCTAACTTCTAAATATATTTTGAGAGTAGAACCAGCAGTTTTGACTGACAGGTGGGGTGGAGGATGTAAGTGTAGAGAAAGAGGAGAAGATTCAAGATTTTCTGCCTGAACAACTCAGAATAGAACTAGCATTGATTGAGTTGGGGAATCTTGGAGGAAGAACCCATTTGGGGAGGAAGATGAGGAGCTCAGATCTGGACAGTTGTATTTGATTTATCTTTTGAACATCTAAGTGCAGATGTTGAGTAGGAAATTGGATGTAGAATCCAAATTTAGGTGATATCAGCATACAAATGGTGTTAAAAGCCGTAAGAGCAATTGAGATCCCAGAGGGAATAAGTTTAGCTGGAAGAGGACACAAGACTGAGCCCCGGGACACTCTAATATTTGATATGGGGCCATGAGGAAAAACCAGCAAAGGAGACTGAAAATTTGCCCCAGTGAAATAGGAGGGGAACCAGGAGGGTATGTGTCTCAAGAAACAATGAAAGTGTTTCCAAGACCGCAGAAGGAAGGATGTATGGTATCAGAAGCCATGACAAATCAAGCACAATGCAGGCTGAAAACTATTTTGTTCAACATCAAGGAGACCATCACTGGCCCGGACAAGAGCCTTTTTGGTGGAGCCTGTATAGGGAAGATCAGTTATGGAAGACTGGGACATGGGCTGTTGTTATTTTAGGGAAAATTTCTGGAGGGTGTAGCTCTTGAAATGCGATTTAAAGGCCTAGGAAGATGGGTTTGGCAGGGTGCCAGCTGTGGGCCATACCTTAGGGAAAAACTGGAATGGGGGTGGGGGCAGGGATTGGAGTGAGCAGCCCCAGCTGAAAGACCTCACATTCCATCAGGAATTTGCAGCAAGCCTCAGTATCCCTAGAATTCTGCCATCAATCTCCAAGTGTCTGTATTCTCGCATACCTGTCCAGACCAGGATTGAAGCAGAGAAAGAGAGAGCTTTCCAAAAGAGGCCAACAGGGCAAATCGGGGTCATACAGAATCCCCAGCAGGTGTGTCTGAGCCTGGGCGGCTTGCCCAAGTTCAGAAGACTTCTCTGCAGGCCCATGTGCAGCCCAAGCACTCCTTTCATGAATAATGCAGGAAGGCAGCCAGCCCTGTCACCTCTTTGAGCAACCCAAGTGAGCTCTGGCTGGCTGACCTCCACCCACCAGGGTCAGAAGCCACTTGGGTGGCCAGCAGGGCTGAGGCTCCCTGTTAACCTGCTGCCCAGCAGGAGCAGTAGAGCCTGGGTGTCTTTGCAGGAAGTTCATCTGTGCCACTCCCTCAGGGCGGGCCTCATTATGCTCATTATTCTCTGGATTGCCTTGTCCCCACCTAGCACCCCTCCCTCAGGAAGCTGGTAGGTAGAAATGTTCATCCTCCTCCCCCACCAGTCGGTGCCTCCCACCCTGGCCAATGCCTCCGGCAACCCGGTGGGAACTTCCGTTTGCTTCCTTCACTGAACAGGGGAAGAGGGGCAGAGCCTCTTCCCAGCCTCTTCCTAGAGCTGCAGCATTCCTGGGAGGATTTCTTGGTCAGATGGGACATCAAGCCAGGAGCAGCTTCTGCTCCAGAATAATAAGAATGGCAGCCCCAGCTTCAGCTCATATCCTGTAGTGGCTGGGAGGGAACTGGGGGAAGGGTGCGCTGGGAGGTCCCTCCGTGCTCAAAGCTCAGACTCTGAGACTATGGCTCAATGTGTCTGGCTCCAAGTTCTAAAACCAAGAGGACTTTGACTTTTCTGGGACTGCTCCATAGGCCAAGTCTCCCCCAGAAAAGGATTGCTAAAAACCCAGAAGAGGAAAAGGAAAGGTTTAGGGTCCAAGCTCTATCCCCTGCGCAGCCTTCACCAGGGTCCTCCGGGCTTGGTCCAGGAGTCGGGTCACACACTCCTAAAGCTGAGTGACAGCCTGTCCCCCCCCGCCCCCCACCATAGGTGAGAACTCCAAGTCCACAACATTCTCCTCCTGCAGCAGTGATGGGTGTGCACCAACCCTCCACACCTTTCACTTGGGTCACTTGGGTCCCGTAGCTGTTTTTGGGTCCAAGGGGGTTAAAGGTTACCCATGTGGTGCTGGAAAACAAAGCTAATGAGTCCAGACAGGGCTCTGACCTGGCTGTAAGCGGAGTTGCTCAGCTCTGCTGGCCTTGGGTGTTCTTCTTGAAGTCATTTCTAAACTTGGCCTTTCACAATAGGTCCTTCCCGGCAGCTTCCAAGTAACTGGCCTTACAAAGCTGCCGGAGGCCCAGACAGTGGAGACAGTGCCCCTCTCACCCTGACAAGCTCCCTAGCATCCAGACAGCCCCACTGCCCACTCAGGCTGGCTTCCTGCAGGCCTGTCTCTCTGGCAGCCAGACGGCAGCTTGCTACAGCATAGAGATGGTGGGCAAGCCAACCCTGGCCTGCCCCTGGCCCAACATGTCCCTCATTAGTATGCTGTGCCTCCGGATGGCACAAATATATAATCTTTCTCTTACAAGAGAATGAATGGGAAATCATTAGGTGACAAGTTTATGCATCAACAAAAATCTGTTCCTCCAACACCGAGGCACTTCCTGTGCCGCCCCCCACCTGGCTGCAAAAAGCATATGCATTTGTCTCATTGCTTCCATTGCCTGATAACACACAGTGACATTTTCTCCTGGAGAGAGATTAGTTGGTCACAAGGGAAGCAGCAGCCACATATCCCCTCTGGGCATTGTCACAGACATTTGAACTGCTCGATTTATTCAGGGGGAAGGGACCGTACTGATCCACAGTGATGCAGAGATGAGGGTCACGGGCTGTGACTATGATTGGAGCAGCCCTGAGGAGTTTCTCACTGTCCTGCAGACCACAGTGCTGTGCCTCCATGTGGTCATGGACTTGGGGAAGTTCAGAACTGGTACGAGCCTCAGAGAGGATCTGGCCCAACCTCCTCCTGCCACAGATGAGCAAGTTGAGTTGAGAAAAGTCACGCGGCTGGCTCAGGGTGGCTCAAGGAGTGAGTCAAGGCAAATCTGGTCCCTGAAGCCAGGTCTCAGGAGAGCCCTTCTACAGCCTCCCTTGTCTCAGGGTTTTATAGGGAATTCTCCCATCCTGTGTTTCACTCACTCCTCCTGCCTCTCCTTCCCAGCCCTCTGCCCACTCACTGCCTTCACTCTATACCATCAACCTTTCTGTCCTGCAGAAAACCTGAGTCCAAGTCAAAGGGCCCAGAGGAAAGACTACAGTCCCTCTGCCAAAAGTTGTCTCTTCTGTGCAAGGAAGATCTACTGAGACTGGAAACAGGCAAGGCGACAGGCCCCACCAGCAGGAAAACCAGGGAGGAAAGAGGCCATCCATCAGCCTGAGCCAACTAACCCTCTCCCTAAACCACCCCACTGTGTGTGAATGAATATTTATATATTAGAAGGAGGTGGAGACATGGCAGGATATGGAGTCCTAGGTCAGACTAATCCAGTTGCTGGCATATTTTGATGAGGTTTCTGTGTCAGCAGAAATATAGAAAAATGTGGTCTCTACGGCAGCCAGCCTCTCTTCCCTCCAGCCCCTCTCCCCTGCCAACCTTCTGGCCATCTGGTCCTCATTCATCCTCATCAGTTGTCCCCTGTAGCCACATTTTCCTCTTTTGTCTGAATTGACACCTATTAATTCTCCGCAAATATTTAATATCTTCCTTTCTGGTCAAAGTCTCTAAGACCTTGATGGTCCCCCGAGGGCTGCATCAAAACCTGGGGTAGAGAGCTTTCTATGAAGTTCACATGACCTTGGAAAGAGGGAATAGGGCAAGAAACAGCCCCTGGGATGGGAGGGGACAGGGCAAGTTGTTCCAATATTCACCTCTCTCTGGCCAGCATAGGCTGGCCTTGCCCTTGGTCCTGATAGGCTGAGAAACACCAATGATTGCTTTGAAAGACTGTCCTTGTAGATTTAGTTGGAATTGGCCAGTTTCTCCGGGAGCAGGGGGACCCTGAGATCTTTACGTTGCCTCTGCCAGGCTCCAGCCTCCACAGACAGCAGTCGTGGTTGTAAATGGTATTTCTTTTCTACCTGCCTTAGAACTGCTGTGGCCACAACATTCTGTGCAGTGGAGTGGCCCCTCTTCAGGGGCTTTCATCATCTCAGCCCCCCAGTTCTGCCAGCCAGCTTAGAACGGGCTAGTCCATCTGCTGAAACGAGGCCTGGGAAGGAGGCCCCGGCCAAGGATGGAGATGGCTGTTAAGAGACCACAGACAAATGTCAAGAAAAGAAGCTTGCTGCTCCACAGAAATAAAGGGGGGAGTTGCCTGGGAAGAACCCAGGCAGGGGCCTGTACAAGCAGTCCAGCTCTTTGGGGCCAGAGACCAGTGGCTGAAGACTCTGAGGCCATTGTTATTTGCACGGTCTGCGGTTACTTTGTTCACCCTTAGCATTTAGAGATGTCCTTTTCTACATTGCCAGGATGGTTCACAGATTCTGTAGGAACCAGGAGGAGGGTTCAAGGTTAGGGTTCTAAAGAGATTAGAGGGACAGAACATGAAAGGGCACCTAGAACCGAAAAGAAAACCCAACAGGGCAAACGGAAAGACTCCAGAGAGAGCTTCAGCCACCCTCCCCATCCGGCCAGCCTTCTCCGGAACCCCTCACTGCTGTCCCCAGAAAGGCTCTGTATTTGTTTGAATAAGGGAGGTCACCTCTTCATGAGGAGGAGAGTATGAGGCTGTCCCTACCTGACTCCTGCTTGCATTCCAGAACAGCACTGGCTTGGGGCTCCTTCCCTGCGGGGCTGAGTGAGTCCATCCCTCCTGGAGCCTTTGGTTGACTCATATCTTTGTAGTGACACATTGGACCATGTGCTAGGAACAGTCCAACTTCCAGAGAGAAAAACAGCTCTGGTGGTGTGTCATGACAGCATGATAAGCATTTCCCTTGAAAAGTTGGGGACAGAGCTGGCTTTGTGACTTGAGGCACCTGCTGGAAAATGCCTCCCCCACATTGGCAGTGAGTGACTCCAGCTGAGTCACTCCTGTGGGCCTCTTGTTAAGTGGCTCTGTGGGGGGCCCTGCCCAGCACTTCCCCAGGATCTGCACCTCAGATTAATCAGCCAACAGTTGTCTGGGGAGTGGGAAGGAGGGGACCTCCAGCCCCAGAGGGCCCCGAGGAAGGACAGTGTAGCTCAGGAGGACTCGAGGTAGCTAGCGAGCTGTTCTGGGAGGGCAGCCCCTGAGCAGGCGTTTTGCCAGTGAAGGGCTGGGGCTCTGAGGGGACTTTTATGGGGGAGATCAAGAGGACCAACCTGGTTGCATCAGGGCCCTTTTGGTTGGTTTAGAGAGAAAAAGAGGCCAGGGGAAAGGCAAGCAGTAAATGCCGCTGTGATTCCGAGTCTTGCTGACAAGGCTTTTTCTTTCTTTCTTCTTCTTCTATTTTTTTAGTAAATCCTATCCAAGACTGGGCAGTCACCCAGCTTTCTTAGGGAGTGAGTGTTCCCTAAGGAAAAATATTCCCCCAACCCCATTTGGGAAGTTTGTAGCAGAGAAACTTTGGCTGAACTCCTGTTCTCTCTTGCATGAGATAGGAAAGGAGAATCTCCGCAGAGGCCCCTGCTGCCCACCAGAGGCTGGTCACTGGAGCCAGCTGGAGTGTCCCCGCGCCAGACGGCGGGAAGCCGTGTGCGCACGCAGGGAAGCGCGTGGGGCTCGTTCCTATTTACTCTTGTTTCATTGGCTTTTTATCACTCCTCCGTCCCCAAGAGGACTCCAGCCTCCCAGAGATGGACATGTTTTTGGTCCCCCCAAGAAACTGCATCCTGAGGAGTCTTTGGGTCCTGAAGATTGTGTAGCTTATTAATACCAGAGTGGGTGGCTACAACCCGAAAACTCCTCAGGCCTTGAGAAGGAAGGATGAAGGTTACCTCTTGGTGCCCTCACTGAGAAACTCAGGCACTGATGAGGGAGAGGAACTGTTCAGGGCCACACAGGCGGCTCAGAGCTGTCAGCCAGGGCCTCCTGCAAGGGATGCGAGTCCCAGCGCAGCCATGGAGCCACCCTTCACCTGCGGTGGGCAGGGTGGGGAGTGGGAGACCACGGCTCGAAGCCTGCCTCGGCCGTGTGCCTCAGACAAACCACGTTGCCTATTTCCTCCTTAGTAAAATGTGGAAAATAATCTCTATCACAGCCTTCTGATTAGGATGCAATAAATTTTTTTTTGAGACAAAGGGCCTCCTTAGCTTCTTGTTACGGTTTTTGCTCCTGAATCTAATCCCAGTGTCTGGGAGACTGAGGCTGGAGGATCACTTAAGTTTAGGGGCTTGAGACCAGCCTGAGCAATAGCTCAGAGACCCTGTCTCTACTAAAATTGGCCAGGCCTAGTGGGCCTAGAGTTGCAGTGACTTAGGTAGCAGAGGCAGGAGAATCGTTTAAACCCAGGTGTCTGAGGTTTGCTAAGCTCTGATGGCACCACTGCCTGAGCAACAGAGTGACACTTTGTCTCAAAAAGTAAAATTAAATACATTTTAAAAAAATTTTCGAGGACATTTCTCTCATTTAATGTCCTCAATACAGGAAGAAATCAGCATTTCCGTTTTATAGATAAGGAAAACTGAGGAAATTCCCTGAAGTCATACCGTTTTAAAGTGATAAAGGAGAGAACAAAAACAGATCATTTTCTTTAAATGCTGTATAACTATAATATATTTTAGCCTTCTTTGCCTGAAGGCAAAATATTACATTCTTGTTTTAGATATTTTGAAAAACACAGAAAGCCACAAAAAAAAAATACAATTCACCATAAACCCATTCTCCCATGAGAGAGAATTAACATTTTGACAAAACTCAGAATCTTCCTGTTACTTAGAAAGTCCTGTGAATGTAGCAGGAGCAAGGAAGCCCTGAGACTGAGCTGGGCTGACGCGTGGCTGGGCTGGGCCTGGGGGTTCCTGGGATCAAGTGACTCTGAAAGAATACTGCAAAGAAAGGAGTGACGTGGTATGGGGACCAAGAGGAAGGAGGTTGTCATGTGTACAGGGCTGAGATGGGGTGATGAGCACAAGGTGGTGGATCTGGCCGGCCCCAGCCAGCCTCCTCCCACAAACCAAGGTCATGGTTGAGCTGTCATCAGCAAGAACTAGGTTCTCTGAGATGTCAGGAGGGGGAGCAGCCACAGGTGATGCAGTTGAGATATCCTGGAAGACTCTCTAAAGAGCTCCACAACCTCATAGGGAGCTTCAGACCTTCCCTTTGGGAGCCCGATGACCCTGGAGACATCACCTACCCCCCTGTGGCCAGTTGGCTCTCAGTTGGCAAAGCAGTAGGGACAGCTTCAGCTAAGGCCCAGCCTGCAGGCACAGGCAGTGTGAGATCTGACGCAGCTCTCTGCCCCCTACCAGGGCATCAGCAGCTGCTCCTTCTGGCCATGAAACTCTCGAGTGTCTTCCCAGGGACACAGGAGTGGGTTCCAGCTAGCCAGGCCCTCTTCACCAATCCCTGGGTCTAGATCACGCATGATGCAGGTGCCCCAGAGGTGGGAAGTCGGTCTTGTTATTACTAACAATGTCAATAACGAGTCCATCTTGCCTTTGTGTAGCGCTATTGAATTTACAGAGCCTTTTTGCACACATTGTCTTATTTAATCCTCAGCAGATCTTTGTAGGAGGAATCATCCTAATTCTGCAGACAGAGAAAATTAAGCTGAGAGAGACAAATGAATTGTCTGAGGTTGCACAGCAAGTATTAATAATACAAACTTGCATTGATTTTGTCCATCGTCTTGTATTGCTCCAGAAAGGACTCAGCTAGCTCACAAGGTATATGACGAGATTAAAAATAAGTTTAAAACACCATGTAAAAGTAGCAGAAGGATAAGTCAGAGAATGTAACATCGAGGTCACTACACAACACTCACGCCCTGTTGCCCAAACATGGCCAATAGGCAGGCCACATATTTGACTTGAAACATGCTAGCAGCAAACACAAAGGGGGAAATACAGTCACGGAATTTAGTGTCCATTAAGTAAAACCGAACCTGATGCTTAGGAAAAGCAAAGCTATTCCTGGTTCCAGGCCTGGAGGGAATTTTTTACATCACATGAAGAGCAACATCGTGGGGCCAGTTCAGAGCATGGTCTTTGAATTCTGAGGCCTTATTAATACCTCTGAGCCTCAGGGTCTTCATCTGTAAAGTGGGGGTGATCGTTAAACCTAGCTCATAAATTCGTCACAACCACTAAATGAGACTCTTTCAGAGAGACTTTTAAAATCGAGTTATTGAGACCAGGTATAAAGACCTGTCACACCCTACTGAGTCAGGGCTCTGGAGACATCAGGGGAATTCAAAGCACTGGGCTGTGAGTGTGATGAGGACGATCCTCAGCGACAGCCTTTCAGAGAGCTAAGCTGGCTTGGCAGGTGGTTGAGGGGGTAGGCCCCAGTCTGGCTGCCTGGGTTTGAACCCCATCTTCCTCCTCTCTAGCTAAGCGGGCTGGTTAACTTGGTCTCTCTGTTCTTGTCTCCTCATCTGTAAAGTGTGAGTGAGAATAATCCCTATTTCATAAAATTGCTGCGAGGATTAAAGGGGAGAATCCACGCAGAAGTCTTAGCCAAGCACCCAGTATGTGGCGTGTGCTCGGGGCACGCCGGTGAGAGTCGTGTCTTTACGGTTCTTGCTTCTCTCAGTCTGTGCTGTGTTACAGTTAGGCAGCTCCCTGGAACCCAGGGCTCTTGGCTTTCCCCAGTCACCCGACAGTCTTGTATATCCCCGAGAGCCCTGACCCCAGCCTCCCACCTTGTAGTGCCCGATTTACACGTAGCACCTATGGGATGGAATTAATAGTAAGAGGGACTCCAGCTTAGCCTGGGAGGTGGAAAACTCCACCTGGAGTCCACTGGTGTGTCTCTAAGTGTGGTTTCCTGACCATCAGCCTCAGTATCACTTGGAACATACCAGAAACACAAATTATGGGGTTTACCCTCACCAGGGGACAGGGCGCACATGGCCCTTCAAAGCTTCAGTTTTCTGATTGTAAAATGAGAAGGGGCCTTTGTCATCTCTGAGGATCCTTGAGCTCTCACAGTGAGTGTCACAGAAACAGCTTTTCTCTGCAACTACTAACTGTTGAAGGGGCCTGGTTGAGAATTCTTTAGAGAGGGGCATTAGGCAGACTTGGTTCCCAGCCTGGCCTGGAGGATGGGCTTTCTGGGAGCTGTGCAGAATCCTGGGGTGCCTGGAAGACAGTGATCACAGGTCTGCAGGCCCGGCCGGGGTCCAGGAATCTGTCCTTTCTCATTGCAGGGCCTGGCAGGAAGGAGCCTGAGTCTGCCCTGGAGTGGGCTATTTCCACTCCTGTTTGGGGCCCTGTCCCACTGAGGAAGAGTTGCCTCAGCAGACACGGGGCAGCTGCTCTGCGTGCTGCGAGAGCAGAGGCAGATGTGGGCGGGGGAGGAGGGAAGAGGCGAGAGAGGAACTGCTGGTGCTGCGTGGGCCTGGGAGAGAAAGCTGGGCATCCTCGGAGCAGGAGCCTGAGCCATGGGACAGCTGGGGGCACAGGCCCCTCGTCAGCAGCAGCAGCAGGAACCCCAGCAGTGCCCTGCCTGAGGGCCAGGGACATTGCCTGTGAGTGGTTTGCCCTTGGCACCAGTCCTGAGCAGGGAGCTTCTCAGGCTCCTTCAGTACAAAGAGGCAGTTTCTCTCAGGGAGGGAAGGAAGGGCCTGAAAACTACTGTGGGGCTCAGGCACCCTGCTAGCCATGGCTCTGGTACCAGGGCAGGCCAGAGTCTCAGCTTTTCCATGGGTCCCCATCCTCCCCGCCCTGGGGCTGCCTCCCAGCCTGAGCCCCACTCTCAGTTTCTGCTGCTCTGCATTGGTGCCTGGATGGGAGGAAATAACCATTAATGTCACCTGCTCACCAGTGGGAGCCATTAGCTGGCTCTGGCAGAAGATGCGGCCTATAATTTTTGGAGGAGTGACAATAGTGGAGCAAATTTGGCATTTCATTATCATGGTCCTGATGAGCAGAGGGAAAGGGAGCTGGGACCTGGTTCAGAGAAACCTCTCAGCAAAGAGCGCAGAACCTCCTGGGGCACCTCCGGCATCCTGGCCCTGTGCTCCCCTCCCTGTCCTCCACCACCACTTCTCCTTGCTGTGATGCAGTGTCAGGGTGCAGCGTGGAGGTGGCTGAGGCCAACTCAGTCAGCCCCCGTCTTAGTTCCACTGCAGGAACAAGTGGGAAGGGCCTGAAAACCTGATGACACAGATGACGTTTGCTCTGCATTAGACACCACGCAAGGCGTCTTAAGTGCGTCCATTCACTTACCCTCCAGGCTAGCCCTGTTTCACTGCTGAGGAGGTGAGGTCATTTGGTACAGCGCTCAGAGAGGCACAGTGACCTGCTGTCCATCACTCTACTCAATAGCAGCAGGACTGGGGTTTGAACACAGACCCTTGGCTCTCAGTTGAATGTTTTCCCTAAATTCTTTCCTGTGCTGGGAATACCTGAACTGGAGCCTGGAGCCTGACCCGCTAGACGCCCTCCTCTCTAATCACCTGTCCAAGGTGCTGGAGGGTAGAGAAGCCCAGGGCTGGGAGGGAAGAAAGAGGCATTTACCACTGGGTCCTGAAGCCAGGAGTTGTGGCCTCTGAAACCCAGACGAGAAGATATTTTCATTCCTTCCTTACCCAAGGGCAACCCCAAGGCAGCTGCCCTTTCTCTTCCTCTTGCTGACTCAGACATCCACCGGGCACGCCTGACCCCTCTGCCCTCCAGGGATAGCACTCCCAGTCCTGCCCCAACCTGGCAGGGGATGAGAGGCTTACAAATGGATTGTATGCTTGCTGCCTATGAGTCTCAGTTTTTCCAACAGTTGGCCACACCCTCCCTATGGTTTCTTCATGTGCCTCTAAATTAAGGCTTGAAGCATTTACCCGTAAGGGTCCTCCCCATGAGTGACAACACTGCCCACTGTCCGAGAGGCTCAGAGAAGGCCAGTGACTTTTACAGTCACTCAGCAAGAAAACAGCAGGGCAGGGTTCAGAATCCCAAGTTCTGCCCAAAGCCCATGTTCCCTTCCTCTGGTTTCATGAGGAGCCAGGACTCCAGCTTCCTGCCAGACTCCCAGTCAGGAGTTCCTTGTCGATGATCAGTCATGGGTCTAGACCAGTGTTTTTCAGCCTTTTTTTTTTTTTTTTTTTTTTTTGTTTAATCTAATAGTGCACTTGAACCTATAGTTAAACTTCACGTACACTTAAAATAATTTAATTAATGATCCTTAAGAATTTTTCACTGCATACCTAAGATCCTCTCACGGCATACCAGTTGAAAATCCCTGTTTTAGATGAAGGTCACCAAAATGCCTGAAAAATTTGGAAGGCCAAGAAAACTGAATTTTTTGGTTTTAGAAAAGAAAAGGTGGAGAAAAAATGATACAGCCTTTGAAGGCGTAATGTCTAAGTTGTGAGGGAACTGTGGTAGGTAGGAACCGGGAGGGAAGGGCTGAAAGCCCACAAGGCACTGGTCAGTCGTCAAGGAGAAATTCCTGAGCCCCAGGATGGCGAAACCCTGGAAAAGAGGCATTGCTTGTCAAGGTTAGCGTGCTCCTGCTTGGCAGCTGGGACGGGACGAGTTGACTGGTCACCTGTGGCCTCTTCTTGCCTAGTTACAGGTGGTTGGAGTTGCCCAGTTCTGATTCTTAAAGATGCCATACCAAAGGAATGAACTTGGAGACTTGAAATGTTCAAGTGTCCTCCAGAGCCTACAGAAATCACAGACCATCTCCTCTCCCCTCCTAAAAAAGCAAGTAAATAAAAGTAAGAAAAATCACTCCAACTCTGAAGGAGACGAGGAAACACTTTCCCTGCTCAAACCTTCTTCGTCTGTGGGTTCCTCCTCTCATCCCTGAAGGCCACGCCAGGACTTCAGGTGGAAAGATCTGTGCAGAGAGAGCCCAGGGTCCTTCTGCTGAGCTGTTGCTTGGCGACAAGAGCCCAGCCCAGGGATTCTGCCTGCTGCTGGCCCAACTTCCCCCATCCCCAGACCCCCGTGAGGTGGTATCTGCTGGTGCAGTTTGGCTCCTAGTGAGGCAAAGCTGTAACAGGTGCTTTCTGTGAGAAATGACAGGCTGAAGCCAGAGTGCCACACCAGCTGGTCTTGCAGTCTGTAATATTTGGTGACACCGTCCACTCTTCTTCTTTCCAGAAGAAGCAGGCGGAGTCAGGCAGAAGGGAGGCAAATGCTCTAATTCTTGGAGGTTCCCTCTTGTGGTTTTGGCTTCCAGAACATCAAGAAATTCTGCATTCAAACTTTACATGGGTCCTCAGCACCCCAATCCTTAACAACCAGGGCAGGAGTGGAGAGGAGTGGAGGACAGTCCCCAGGGAGGCTGGGTAGGAGGGAGAACAGTCAGTGCAGCTGAGACCTGAGATGGCAGGCCAGCCACTTACCCACTACGGATTCTAGTACAGGGTGGTGACAGTCATGGACGGGTTCCTCCAAGGAATGTGGTATGAATGACGTGAATGTGATATATAGTAAGTACCCAGCATATTCCCTACATACCAGCAGATGCTCTACAACTGTTAGTTGACTTCTCCTGTCTTGACTTTGGCTTCAAACACCACAATAAGTGGGTTAAAAGAAGTGGAAGAAACTCCACAATTCTGATCAGAGTGTGTGTATGCCATTGGTTCTTCTAACTAGATGAAAACAATGGTTGTCAGATCCTGAGACTTCTCTAAAGCTGGCTAAAACACAGATTATTGCTCCCTGTCCCCTAGTGAAGGTAAACCCTGTAATTTGTGTTTCTGGTAAGTTCCAAGTGATGCTGAGGCTGATGGTCAGGAAACCACAATTGGGGAGCTATGGGGAGTATTTACAGCATTGTGTCAGATGCCTTTGAAGCACTATCATTACTGGATATCCAGTTGTCTTAAACTCTCTGAACTTGGGTAAGGCACCTTCATAGTTGTGGGGCACAGGAAGAAGGCAAAGCGTGGTCTGAGCAAGCTGCTCCCCAACACCAGGACCAGCCCAGGATCCCACGTGGCTTCCACCCTTCCAAACCTTGGATTATGCCCAACAAAAAAGAAGAGACACTTTTATGCTCCTAACTTTGCCTGGCAGCCCTGATAATTAATGACTTCTCCTGTACTAGGACAAGTTCCAGCCTGGGACGGAGATTCTGACAGGGTCTGCCCCAGGGCAGCCTCAGAATCTCCTTTCTTGCCTTAGGTTGCAGGTTGAGGATGCATAACACTCCACCAGAAGCTCCTTGATAGCGAATATCTAGCCTGCCTTCAGAGATTCGCACGCAGTACACCTTGGGTGCAGCTCAGGAATCAAGTCCCCACCTCCCAAAGTGACTAATGCAGGAGCTCTTCAGACCACCCCCGAGGAACATTTATGAGGCTCCACCCTAAACCATCTCCTTACTCATGGTGACACTCCTGGGGAGACCAGAGGGGACCACTCCTTCCACCAATTCTTTTCACCACCTTCTTAGCCCAGCAAGCCCCACCAAGCTGGGTCGTTCATTAATTCAACAAAGAGTTTGCCAGCATTTGTTACATATCAGGAACTGTACTGGGTGCTGGTTAGGGAGCAGGGTGAGGTGAGCAAGGGACGCTGGGGCTGTGGGGGCCGTGCATGGCCTGAAAGGGAGCGTCTCCTTCCCTTTGCTTTGCCTCACCTGCACCCTGCACGAAGGGGACTGGGCCTGGTGAAACCACAGAGCCAGCCCCCTTTGGGGACCCATGTTTGGATGGTGGGGTGTTGGAGGAAGTGGCCAGAAGGTCGAGCGAGCGAGCACCTGCCACGTGAAGAGTTGGGGAAAGACTGATTAGTCAGAGGGACAGAGTGTGTACAGCCGTGGGGGCAGAAGAGGCTGTGCATTTAGGAAAGGCTGCGAGGCTGACGTGGACTGAGGACAGCATGGGGATGCAGAAGAGTCAGCCCCATGTGGGGAGGGCCTGATAGGTCTTGGTGTGGCTTTGCTTTTTGTTCCTAGTATAAGGGGAAGCCATTAGAGGGTTTAAACACAGGAGTGAGGCGACCCAGGCTCTGGCTGCAGCGTGGGGAGCAAAGCAGGAGAACCAAGTGGGGGGAGGCGGGTTAGACGGTGGCCGTATGACGGCAGGGGGACAGGATTTGGCCTCCGTGGGGCGCTGGAGATGCAGGCGGGTGGGTGAACTCAAGATGGAATTTGGAGAAAGAACTAGCAGGGGTTGGCGATGGCTAAATGCAAAGGAGAGAGGGGAGCAGGAGGGAGACTTCACTCCACGATGACATCTGGTTTCTGGCTTGAGCAACTGGGTGGATGGAAGGGAAATGAGAGGAGAAGGAAATGGAAGACGCAAAGGTTACCTATGAGCCTTCTGAGAAGCTTTAGATTTCTGTGAGATGGCCACATGGTGAAGGAGAGGTTGAGCGGGGAGGCATACAAAATCTGACAATTAAGTTCAAGAAATCATCTTAGAAAAAGTGCTGTATCTCACTGTTGAATATCATCACTATGGTCACCTCCAAAGTACTCCCCTTGGCCATCTGGTGACCATAGTGATACTCAGATGTGAGGTATGTAGCACTTCTCTAGGATGGTTTGAAAACTTAATTGTCCTCCCTCGTACGTCTGGGAGTTGTGAGTGTGGAGAGGGGTTTGAACATTTCAGATAAGCAGGAAGAGAAGGGGGCCCAGACCTGAGTCCTGCTGAGCTCTGCTTTTAGAGACAGGGACGTGAGGCGGGAGCAGCAGAGGAGACTGTGAAGGAGCAGCCATAGAGGACGTCTCAGGGACAGGATGGTCACCTCCACAGAGGGGTGGAAAGAGTCCCCTCACAGAGCAGCCTGCCATGGCAAGACCAAGAAATTCTGCAGTGTGGGCAGAGGAGGTGGGTTGAGACTTCAGCCATCAGGATGCTCGTCCCCAAAGAGGTGAAAAAGCCCAAGCCAGTGTCACTGGCAGTTGAAGCACGCGCCCTTTGGCCGAGACCAAAGCCCTACCTGTTTTGCACCCCGAACCCCCACCCCAGCCCCTGGCACCTGTTTGCAAGAAACATTCCTCAGGGGCCCCAGAGACCACCCCACTGGGACCAGGGTGTCCTCCCTCCACGGAGAGCCCCTGCCATCACAGACCCATGAGGGGCAGCGGGCAATCACTCACCCCTGAGATGCCTGCCCTCTCCCAAGGGGAAAACGACAGCTGTTTGACAACCACACAGCAGGACAACCGGCAACGGGAAATGAAAACAGCTTCTCCTCATTAACTTCATTAATGTACCATTTACCATCACCGTCCCCACCCGTCACTAATGAAGATGGTTAAAGGCCCAGCTCTGAGGTGAGGGCCTGAGCTCTGGCCTCTCATGAACAAGCACCCCCTGGTGCAGACTCTCTGGCTCAACCAGGCATCGCCTCCGTCTCCTCTAAGATTTCTCCAAAATCTGCTGCCCTCAAGCTCCCTTCCGCCCTCTCTCAGGCCCGCTCCTTCTCCGCCCACCTTTTTAAAAGTCATTAGGAAGAGATCGCATCTCCCAGTATGATTCTGACTCATGGATATCTGCCCAAAGTAATGGTGCATGTGAAACACTAAACCTCTTTACAGGGGCAGATTCACAAGGGAGAGGCTGAGGGAAAGTTTTCGAAATAAAACCCTCTGCTTCCCTGAAGATGCGCAGACACACAAGCGTTTGCCTCGCGTGGTGTGGGAGGCCCCCGGCTTCCTAAGCCAGCCCAACCCGGATGCCCTCAGCCCACCTCTGCAGGGCCTGCTCTGCTCCTCACCACACCAGCCGTTGGTGGGGGCTCCCTCTCCTCCCCGGGGCCCAAACTCTGTGTCCACACCACAGGCTGACACTAGAGTATTCTGAGTTTGTTTAAGGAGCCTCAATTCTGCTTGATCATTTATTCATAACACTGCAAAGCCCTCGGGGCAGGGAAGCACTTGAGAGAAAAAGCAGACAGGAACTCAGAACAAATAGCACCTGCCCCAGCACCCAGCAGTGTCAGGACAGACTCCTCCTGCCCGTCCTCCTCAGCCACCCCCAGCATCCTCGCCAAGCCTGAGGAGGAGCAGAGAGACAACTCACGTCACCCCATCTCAGTGCTCACAGCAGGAGTCCCTCTAGGCACCCCCTACAGCTCCTCTCTCCCCGCGGAGAGCTGAGCCAGCTGTGGGGACGCTGGATGGGCACAGTGTCTCCTCTCTGGCAGCCTCTCATCCTGGAGGCCAGCTCTTGTCTCAGACACGCCTTGCCTTTGGGAGATTTGTAACAATACTCCCTCAGCCTTCAGCGTCCAGGGGCAGGGGAGCACATCCCTAAGTCAGAAAAAGGGAGTCGGGGAGGTGACCAACAGGACGGCTGGCCTAGTAAGACAAGAGTTGTCCAGGACAGTCAGAGGTACCGACGGGTCATTTCAGGTGGTGGAAAGACCAGGACAAAGGCTTGGAGGTGGGGACGATCTCAGAGAGGTTGGGCAGGAGGTGTCACAGAGAGGCAGGGGGGTGTAGCGGCTGAACATGTGGGCTCTCAAGCCTCGGTGCACATCCTGGCTGTGCCATGTGGTAACTGTGTGTCCTTGGGCCAGGACATCACCTCCTCCGTGCTTCAATGTCTCCCGGTGGAAAGCAGACATAGTAAGAGTACCCACCTCCTAAGGCTTTTGCGAAGATTATATGCTTAATGCTTGTAAGCACTCAGGACAGGTTGGCACATAGTTGAACATTGATAAAAGTCCCTAGTTATTACGGCTGGAGCGTCGGTTCCCCGGGACAGAGTGGTAGCAGCAAGAAAGGAAGGGCCAAAGGAAGCCCGGATGCCGTCTGATTCTGGGCATGAGTGATTTCCATGCTGCCTCCTGGAAGCTCCAAGGACGCAGCCCGAGGGGTTGGAGGAAGGAACTATTGCTTTTTATCTGTTGTAATATTTGGACTTCTGGATAATTTTTCACTTGAGGAAGAGATTTTTCCTACCACAAAACAAGTGTGAAATGGGAAGCCACTGAAGAATTTTGAGCAGGAAAACAACCTCCTGTTTACAGCCAGGAGGACGGGGGTGGGGCGGCTGCCATTGCTGAGGCAGGGCAAGGGGGAGGGGAGCCAGGGCTTCAGTATGGGGACACTGGGAAGGGAGGAGCCACATGGCTCAGGGACAGAGGCTGCAGGAGGCATCTGAGCTCACTGTCACTGCCCCCTGTTATCTACACGCTGCTGAGGGCAGAGTCCTCTGAGGCCCCGCTCTTCTAAGGAGCAAAATCCAAACACCTGCAAATCTTTCCCTGACCTCCTTGCTCCCATCCTCACCCCTGCCCCCAAGGCCACCACTGAGCAGCTGGCTCCTCCCTGTCTCTGAGGACCATTCTGTCTCCAAGCCCCCTCCCCCACCATTACCCCTGTCGTGTCACTGACTGCTCCAGCACCTCCTTACACTATCTTGCCCCCTGTCGTGTCACTGACTGCTCCAGCACCTCCTTACACTATCTTACCCCCTGTCGTGTCACTGACTGCTCCAGCACCTCCTTACACTATCT